>CATIWC010002025.1:0-57500 GCA_948472305.1 Vicia faba | reverse complement strand
TCTCTCGTTAATGAGTTTAGTGGATAAATGGGTTGAAAGGAGAGGTAAAAGTAACAACAGAAAATAAATGTATAAAAAGGAAAGGCAAACTTATCTGG
Organism: Vicia faba; assembly: GCA_948472305.1. Classification (NCBI taxonomy): domain Eukaryota; kingdom Viridiplantae; phylum Streptophyta; class Magnoliopsida; order Fabales; family Fabaceae; genus Vicia; species Vicia faba. The sequence goes on along the minus strand of CATIWC010002025.1, from coordinate 57,402 downwards.
CTCGAATGTACTTTACTCATCATAAACTTAAATCGATCGATCAATTATACTCACCCTACAATATTCATCAATGTCAACATGTATCAACCGCAACACCCTCTATATCATCTCGACGACGATCTCTCAACCAACCTCAATAACACAGAAGTCAATCGTATCGCTCATGTTGACGATCCCTCAGAGCAATACAAACAACACAGAGGCATTAATCACAGACACCCTAAGTGAACGTCAGCTCTAAATATATCTCGAATCTATAAACTAATAGATAATCATCCAAGATAAGAATTTAAGTAGTATATGTCTTTAGAAACTCAAATCTCTAGCACAAAGCACAAATCAAGGATAACAATCAACAAAGATTTATAAAGAAAGTTTTATATAACATCATGGGCGACAAATATACATGAGTTCAAAGTAAAAATACATATAAAATCCAACAAAAGAGAAATACATAGATAGGAGAAGAGATAAACCGTAAATCTTCCGGTTTGTAAGTCCCGATCGATGAGAAATCTACCTCCAATCATCCATAAGCAAAGCCCTAGTGTTGTTTTCTAAGCTAATCTATCAAAAATAAAGTTGATGGAACTTGGGAGCAAAAACACCCCAAAAACCATAAGCTAAAATGTAATGAAAATGAAGTTACAAAACAAATCTCAGTAGACCACACTTAGCGGGCTCACCGCGCTAAGCAGGTTGCACGATATTTACACATTAAATCGCGCTAAGCGCGCTATCCGCGCTAAGCAGACTCAAAAATTATGATTCTGCCAAATCTTCAAAACGCAAGCAGCATGCTACAAAATGTGTTGAGCGCACTCGCGCTTAGCAGACAGACCGTGCTAAGCATGCTCTCCTGAGCAAAACTCCCCAAAATTTGGTCTTTTATTTCAAAAACGCGCATCTGGAGTCGTTCCTTCGACACCTTATTCCTCAATACTCCAAATGTGCAACAAATACCTACAAAACACATTAAAATTATAAAACGTTATACTATGTACATAAAAACACAATTATTCGCAAAGTAAACGTATTTACACAAAATTCGGGTTTATTCAGTGATTCCTAACAACAAAGAGTCGATAAGTACAACAAAAAGTATATACAAAAATAGCTACAATTTGCACTTATCAGTTGATCAACATATACCTCCTCTTAAATGTAGCCATTTAAAAAAGCACTTTTAACATTCATTGGATACAGTTTGAAATTCATGATGTTGGACAACATCCGTATGGCCTATAATATAGCCAAAAGAACATAGGTTTCATCAAAATCTATTCCTTCCTATTGATTGTAACCTTTCGCAATGATTTTGAATTTATTTCTTAAAAAATTTCTATTTTTGTCTAGCTCATTACGAAAGACCCATCGGGTACTAATCACTAGATTAGTTGAAGTTTTGAGAATGAGTTCCCAAATGTTGTTTCATTCAAATTGATTTAATTCTTCTTGCATGGCAAGAGATCAATGTTTATTAACGATAGCTTAGTTGATTCCTTTTGCCTCAATTTGTGAAACAAAGGCCACAAAGTTACATACCTTATTAAGGATAGTCGAGTGGTGACTCCCTTAGAGATATCTCCATTGACATTTTGAATTGGATGGTATTTTGTAGTCCTCCATTATTTTGGAAGATCTTGATGATTTAAAGGAGTATGTTTTAATTCTGAGCAGGTTCTTCATCTATGATTTGATTTTGACTGCTACTTCTAATGGTTTAGGGTTAGATTCATTAAAAGTAACTGTGATACGGTGGAAGAACTGACTTGAAGGTTTTGCGTTTGATTGCAAATGTTGCAGTTAGCAAGAGTCGCTACCGACTTTTCTTTTATCCAAAAGGAAAGGTGAAAAAGCACAGGAAAGACCTTTGAGATTATTTCTTAAGTTCGGGGGGTAGATTATGAAAAAGGGAAGATATTAGCATCCTTTTCATCCATGGTGTTCCATGGGATCTTAGTTACTTGCTAGATCACTTTCTTTTGTTTGAAATTGCGATTTGTGTGGTTTTTGAAAGTATTTTGTAAAGAGGCCATTGTTTAGGCAATCTTTGTAATGATTCTCGTTCGTAAGAATGTATACAAAGATGTTGATCTTTTGAGAATGTTTTCAATTTTTGTAAGATGTTTGAAGGTGTAAGTGATTGTTTTGAAAATAGTAAAGATGTTTGTTTTGAAATGGAGCAAGTAATTAGGAGCAATCTACCTACTCAAATGTCTTTCTTGTTCATTTCCTTTTCCTTTGACATTGATGTCTTACCATTGATTTGGTAAGCAACCCTATCTTTGGATGTAAACGGGACGGGCGTGGGTCATCGTATAACCATGATTAGAAATATTGCAAGGTATCTTAGCATTCTTTTTTGAGGGACTAAGATAATTTGTAAGGCAACTTTAGATAGCGTCATCGAGGGACTATGATCTTGTATTTGCTTGTTTTTGCTAAGATACCTTACATGCGTAATATGGCCATTTCGTAAGGCAACCAAGTGGATTTTACCCTATGGGTGCTTGTGTGTAAGTGTGTTGTTTTCATGCTTGTTTTTGTCTTGGATTAGGGTTTTCTATTTGATTGATTTTATTCTTTCCATACAAACCCTAATTACTAGCATATTATGTAAAAGCGATAAATTGTGAAATTTAAAGTTACTACGTTATTACAACATTTGGGGAGGGGGTATACAAATTTACAAATGGAGGATCGAAGCAATAAAGTTATAATTATACTATTACAACCATATTGAATATTGTAAGATAAAATGTGCAAGAATATAAAAACAATGTGAAAGGAAAAGAAAATTGTTTTTTTTTTGTTTATGGAAAGTCTTGATTTAATTAAACTAATAAAAGGAAAGAATTTAATTAATTAAAATCCCTAAATTATAATTTGATTTAATTAGAAAATAAATTCAAAGAAAAAACTAAGTTAAAAATTAATTTAATCAAGAAAAGAAATTTGTTAAGAAAAATGTTTTTTTTTTAGTTTTTAATAAAGAAAAAAAACCTAAAAGATGTTACTTTGAATAAATCACGAATAATGAAAATAAAAATATTTTTGGTAAGATTTTTATATATTCATAAAATAGACCTAATAAAATAGTAGTATGAAAAAAATTAGTTCAAAAGGAGTTAATTTGATGGGTTAAATAAATTGTTGAAGTTTGTTAAAAATGTAAAATGAGTCAAGTGATAAAAATAAGATTTTTGGTCCTGCCAAGGCTTGAACTCAAGACATTCAGGTTGCTGGCTCAAAATAATACCACAAGGCCTAAAATGCTTCCTTGTCAACCATGCTCTTGCGTAATATTATATGAGAACATTGCTTCCTGAAATCACAAAATCACAAAATAACACAAAATATGGGGGTTCACTATGGTTCGAACCTACGGTCTTAAGGAGAAAGTGACATGAAACGCGCGCTGCTTGCCACTAGGTGGCTGTTACATCAGGTGATAAAATAACAATCATTAAATATCAAATAAACTCAGTTTCAAAATTTGATTTTTCTCTTCTTCTTTCCTACATGTATCGTTACTATTATTGTAACAACATATTTCCATTTTTTTTCAAAAAATTCTAACTTCCTCATTTCTCAACCAAATTCAAAAATGTAAAAATGAAACTTGCTTAGAATGTCGCAAGGATTTCAAATATGTAATTAGTTTTTATTTATTCCCACTATAACTCACGAATTTCTACCTGTACCAAACTGAAAACCTAAATGTCCAAAAAATTGAATTTCAAAATTCTCATCCCACAGTCAATTAAAATGAAATTTAAGGATATGGTTAGCTTCATAGACATAATATCTACATTTTATCTTTTGAAAGTAAGCGCAAATGATGCTTGTATAAAGATTTCAAAGTTGTAAAAACTTACCTCTTGATGCAAAAATTCAATGGCCTCTACACGACTTCCAGAAGAAATATGATGATTGCATTAGCTTCCTGGAACCTTAGTGAGTATGTTGCAACTTTTACTTTACCTTGAAAGTGTCTGGATTAGTCTACTCAAGTCAAGTTGAAATGGTGGATTTTGAAAATGGTGGATGATGAAAATGATGTTACTGTGAGGAAACAAAGTTATGGATAGTTTCTATATGATATATATAAAGTGTTTGGATGATTTGTTTGGACAATAGTTGCAAGAGTGATGAGTTTCGAAGTTAAGGTTTCAAAAGCTTAATAATGGTGATTTTTGGCCAATTCGGGTTTGAGAGTGTATGAGAGGGTTTAAGGGCTTATAAAATCGTCCCCCCATTTGCATAAGAGTGTCTTGATATATAGGAAAATGTTTGGAGACTTGAGATGATCAGATTACCAAGATCACATGTTATGGCATTTTTGCTTGTTTTTGAAGCAAAGTGGAAAACCAAAATCCCAAATTGTGGTACAAGCAATATAGAGTGGTTGAATCACTTTAAACATGCTTCTTTTGAGTTTCTAGGTTTAGTGTGTGCAGATGGAGTCATTGAGAGGATCAATAAAGGGTTGACATTGTGAAAAAGCTTCTTTTACAAGAATGAATATGTTACTTTTTGCAATTTCAACCATAAATGGTATCAAGACTTGGATAAAACATCAAATCCTTGTGTAATACACTTAGGGTCTGTGTAATTACTTAATTATGGAGATATTTAGAAGCAACATGTCCTAAAAAGTGAATTGAATGATAAGGTTATGAGATTTGATTATGAGTTCATCACAAAAATGACTTATAATTCAAGTTTATCATGCCAACTTCAAGTCTTCGAATCTCCTTGCTCAAAAATGATCTCTTCAAGTTCTTGGACATTTTGAAAAGCTTGGAACATCTTCCACAACTTTCATGTTGGACATTTTTGAAGCATAAATTTGGAACTAGGTGAAACATTGCCATGAAGTTAGGTCAAAATCCTGACAAAAATACTCAAAATTTCACTAAGTATTTTTAGTTTCATGGACATATCTTCACAAATTCATAACTTGAAATCCAAGCATTTCTAGAAAAATTTCTGCCCTACAATGTTTTAGATCTCATTGAGATCTACAAATTTCATGTTGAAAGTTTTCCTTGAATCATCTTGCATCATGGTGGAAATTTGGCACAAAGTTATGAAAAAATGTTAACTTTCTAACACTTAGAAAAATTTCTAAGTTAGAAAACTTTGACTTTTCAAAATGAAATTTTGAATTTTTTATTTCTTGATGAATAAGTTTCATATTTTGACATTTTTTGATGAATTGTGATCTTTGACATTGGATTTTGACCAAAAAGTCAAAGTTTGACTTTTTAGTGTACAATTGACTTTTGATCAGTTGACTGAAAATTCATTGTCAATCCAATTGATCTTGAGCAATGTTTTGGGTCATGCCATTAGGTCAAAATTATGCAATTGAACTCTTGAAATCATTATTCAAACCAATTTACCATTTGCTAGGTCAAAAACCAGAAATTGCCCCTTCTCAGTCAAAACCCTAATTTTGACCATTTTGCCCTTTTTGAGATTTGATCAAATTTCTTGAAGAGTTGTGGTCCAAACATGATCAAATGATACATATGAGTTTAAAATGTTGTTGTGAATAAAAAATTATGAAGTTTGACTGTAAATTGGCCATGGTTGACTTTTTCCCAATACAATGGATTTTTAGGTCAACTGTTCAATTGACTGATCAAAAGTGTGATCCAAGGCTTGAATCTTGACATGAGAAATATTAAGGGTCCACAATGGTCCATTAAAGTCATATGAAGCTTTGATAATTCAAAAATCCTTGTGCAAACTCAAACCCTAATTTTGTTCATTAGTGCCTAAGGAGGTGTCTTGAGCTGATCAAACCCTAGTGCAGTCTTGAGCCCAAGGAAATTTTGTGAGAAAATTCTTGATAAGTGAGAGGGAAAATTTTGGGGTGCAACAGCTGCCCCTGTTCAATCTTCTTAAGCCTGGAGAGTTAGATTGGCGAATTTTTCCATTCGTGACTCGAAGGTGGATGATGATTGGACACTAGAGTGCCCAGAAATTTGCACTCGGCGATGTGATGGTAGAGGGAATGGGCTTAAAGATGCCATTTGTAAAGGTGATAGAAAGTTGTAGGATATGGGCTTAAAGATGCCATCCAAAGGTGATTATTTGTGTTGTAATTTGTAAGTTGAAAGAATGAGTATCAGGATGGCGTCCGTGTTTGGAGCGTATCTGAACTGTATTAAAAGGTTGAATCTGAATGAGTATCAGGATGGAATCCGTATCTGGAGCATATCTGAACGATATCAAAAGGTTGAATCTGAATGAGTATCAGGATGGCATCCGTATCTGGAGCGTATCTGAACTGTATCAAAAGGTTGAATCTGAATGAGTATCAGGATGGCATCCGTATCTGGAGCATATTTGAACTGTATCAAAAGGTTGAATCTGAATGAGTTCAGGATGGCATCCGTATCTAGAGTGTATCTGAATTGTATCAAAAGGTTGAATCTGAATGGGTATCAGGATAGTATATGTATCTGGAATGTATCTGAACTGTATCAAAAGGTTGAATTTGAATGAGTATCAGGATAGCATCCGTATCTAGAGCGTATTGGAACTGTATCAAAAGGCTGAATCTGAATGAGTATCAGGATGGCATCCGTATCTAGAGCGTATTTGAACTGTATCAAAAGGTTGAATCTGAATAAGTATTAGGATGGCATATGTATCTGGAGTGTATCTGAATTGTATCAAAAGGTTGAATCTGAATGAGTATCAGGATGGCATCCATATCTGGAGCGTATCTGAACTGTATCAAAAGGTTGAATCTGAATGAGTATCAGGATGGCATCCGTATCTGAAGCGTATCTTAACTATATCAAAAGGTTGAATCTGAATGAGTATCAAGATGGCATCCATATCTGGAGCGTATCTGAACTGTATCAAAAGGTTGAATCTGAATGAGTATAAGGATGGCATCCGTATCTAGAGTGTATCTGAACTGTATCAAAAGGTTGAATCTGAATGAGTATCATGATGGCATCCGTATCTGGAGCGTATCTGAATTGTATCAAAAGGTTGAATCTGAATGAGTATCAGGATGACATCCATATCTGGAGCGTATCTGAACTGTATCAAAAGGTTGAATCTGAATGAGTATCAGGATGGCATTCGTATCTGGATTGTATCTGAACTATATCAAAAGGTTGAATCTGAATGAGTATCAGGATGGCATCCGTATCTGGAGCGTATATGAACTGTATCAAAAGGTTGAACTGAATGAGTATCAGGATGGCATCCGTATCTGGAGCGTATCTGAACTGTATCAAAAGGTTGAATCTGAATGAGTATCAGGATGGCATCCGTATCTGGAGCGTATCTGAACTGTATCAAAAGGTTGAATCTGAATGAGTATCAGGATGGCATCCGTATCTGGAGCGTATCTGAACTGTATCAAAAGTCTGAATCTGAATGCTGAACATTGCTAATGATAGTTGTTAATCTTATCCTGAAAAGGGTAAAATGTTTAGCTAAAATATAAAGTCATGTTGTATGAAATGTATGATATCATGCATTCGCTTTTATCAATGTTTATGATATACGGATGCAATGTATGCGCATGTGAGCTAGTCTACTGCGCTGTTTGTTGGATTAGGGAAAATAAATCCTTGAATGTTGCTGAGGATATGTAAGTTGAAGTGTTTATGAATCTCCTTTTAGAGAAATAAACTTTGTTGTAAGGGAAATACTGTGCACTGCCTGTAAAATCCTGTTGCGGAATCCTGAGAATTTTGGTGATTTCTGCTGGAGATTGATAACTGGAAGTTTCGTTCCGCTGGGGATTAAACTGCACACTGTGAGGGATATTTAGTTTGTTGGGGAAATAAACCATGTTGTCGGTCTATTGGAGAAGTGTCTTTTTCACTGAGGAAAGTTCTCGAGGTTTCTTGAGGTCGACTTAGCTGGCGAGGAATTTTCAGATATTGAAATTCTGGCTGGGGGTCAATCTATGATAAGGATTTTAGGGAGATTTATCACTGCCCCTAGTAGTAAATTCCAGAAAATGTTTGCTTGGTCGCGCATGACCCTTTATGTGGGAGTCTGTTTTCCCCCTAGAGTTAATCTGATGTATTCTGACGCTTGATATTTTGATCATATTTTCGGTAGCCCTGAACTTCCTAGAGATATTTTTCTAAGACTATTGTGGAAGAAAGCTGAAGACATGATGCTGACACCATCTGATACTATTGGCACGAATGAATTGGTGGTACCCAAGATCTTTGGTCAAGTCTCATAATTTTCTAAGAACTGTCGTGGAAGGATCTGAAGACATGATACTGACACCATCTGATACTACTGGTACAGACAAGTAATTTGATGGTACCGAAAGTCTTCAGAGTGGATTTTGTTCGAACCCCTGATCAACGTAACATTGCCCCTGGTTATTCAACAATTCTTTGAGAGATTCTTTGAATCTTGACTTGACTGCCCCATATTTATTGGACAAAGGTCATGTCGTGCCCCTTGATCATGTGAGATTTTTCATTGGAAGTGTCTTTCCAATTGAAGTGGTTTTGTCCACTGAGAGCTTTCGTTCATTGGATATTCTTTGTGTGAATTTCTTCGCTGTCAAACAAATCAACATATGCAAACAGTGATATTCAAGTAATGCAAAGTTTATGTTTGTCTCAAAAATTTTGAAAATGCGTTTTAGCAAGTAAAGAAGTTTTTTATAAGAAAAATTCAACTCAAGATTTTAGAGTAAAGCCCTACAGGAGTCAGGGTACCTTTTGGTAACAGTATGCTTTCGAACTAACTCATGCTTCAATTAGGACTTTTGAAGGGTTGTAATGTGGAATGGTTCACGGTTTAAGAAACAAAAGATAAAGGCTCAAAGTGTATTTGTACCCACCAGCTCTTCGTGATGTTCTTCGGTCCTAAACTCAGTTAATTATGCGTTTGAACTCCAATTGAGTCTGGAATGACGTTTTGGGTGATGGTTCAGACAAGTTAGGTTTATCGGAAGGCAATCATTTTTCGTAACACACCTTTTTTTGTTGAGGATTTGTAGTGACCTCTTTCTTTTGATCTGTTATCCCTAATTTTGCCTGATTGTTCCTGTTTTGAGATTATGGTCAGCGGGATGCCCCCGTTTTTTTTTTTCTTAAGTCTTTTTTTTTACTTAGTGGGCTTTTGAGAGATAATGACTGCCTTTTTGATAGGGAACCATCACTGTCTTTTGATTTCAGAGGAATGTTTTTGATGTCACTCGTTGTATTATGAGATGAAAGTTCGCGATTTGAACGCGCATTTCAACTAACTGAGAGACTACCCTGCCCTGGGCTTTGATTAAAGGTTTCAATTTGTAAAAAAGGTAAAAATTCTACTACTTTGGCTCCAAGGGGTTGACTAGGGATTATCTTCCTTATAACTCCAGTGTTTAGAATTTGAAAGAACACATGTACATCGTCAGCAAAGTCTGTTCAAAAGCATACTGTATGAGATTTATGGCATTATTTTCGTCATCCTCCCTCTAAAGGCTTGTAACTTTTAGCAAGAGTTAAATGTCATAAAGAGAGTAAAAAGCATAGTATAGTGAAAACGAATGGACATATTCAAGACAAACATATGCAATGCATTAATGAAACAAAGTTTGACATTAATAGATAATTGTCTGAACAACAAAAGAGATTACAATTGAAAATTCCACTGAATAGAAGCCTCTTTGTCTGGACTTGTCACTTTAAGTGGTGGGCCTTTTTAGGGGTGATAGAAAAAAGCTCCAATTGACTATCTTGTATGAACTCCAATGCCCCTTTGTCGATCAAGTTTTGAATCTTGTACTTCAACGCCCAACAATCGTTTGTATCATGTCCAGGACCGTCAGAATGATAGGCACACCTGGCATCAAGATTGTAACTGGGAGCATAAGTTTTGGGATTTGGACGCGGTCTTATTGGTGTAATCAGATCCATTTTTAACATATGTTGCAAAGCTTGAGACAGTGGCATGTTGACGTTAGTAAACTGTCTTTTGGGCTCTTTTAGCCTTTGCTGATTTTCTGGTTGATGATGACGAGGCCGTTATTGGACCCGTGACGTGGCAGAAATTTGAAATGGTCTGTTTTCTCTTGAACCAGCTTCTTGTCTTGTGGGTGGATGGATAAAGATTTGACCCCTGCTTCTAGCTATTCTCCCCACTTGGTTACATCCGTTTTGACGGAGTTTGTTGACGAGAGTCCTTAGCTCTTCTTGTCCTTGAGCCAAGTTTTGGGCGAGAGCCATTTGACCTATCATTTGGATTCTCATTGCTTCCATCTCAACCTGCAGCTGTTCAACCTGGTCATCCTTGTTGTTATCAGGATGCTTCTTGGTCAGATTCCTAGTGAGGAGTGCTTTCAATTCTTCCTGTCCCTTAGATAGGTTAAGGAACATTTCCCTAAACTGAGCCTCTTAAGTTTGAAGATCTTCGTTGTCTTGTTGGAGAGCCATTTCTGAAATAAACAGCGAGAACATGAGAGACCGACACTAGAGGCTACCTGTTATGCAATGACGTGTATGACATGTAAATGTTTTCAAAGATCTCGCGGGGTAAATGTTAGTAGTCAATTACAGCTTTGATTTGGAGAACTTTGTATTGGTGTATGTCATTTTACGAGAATTAAGCTCACCATGTCGTGTGGCTCATAGCTCTCGATTCAAGTGGTTGTACTTGATCTTTGACGGTGCTTGGTTTAGAGGAAAATAAATCCTCTTGCCCCTTGATAGACATCTGGTTCAACGTGACCATGTATCAAAAACCCTTGAGATCCTTGAAATTCTATGGTTCAATGTTTTTGGAAATGCTATGGTATGATGTCATGATGTTATGCACAAGTATGCAAAGTAAACAAGCTTATACAAATAATCATATACACGTAAAACAAACAATTCCTTAGGTTTAGGCTTGCATGGAGTTTGTAGGTAAGTACCCTCTTGAAGTTTAGTTGGCTCAACTTGTCCTAATAATAGTAACCGGGTTCTAATGAGCTCAATATCATTGGATTATTTCCTTGGTCATTGTTTCAGCTCAGGCCTCTTTAATGGCGACCGAAATATCCCAAGAAACTAAACCTCAATGAGTGTAGTATCGAGTATCTACCAACTTCAGACTGCACCAAAGCCGATCATCTCACTACATCCTAAAGGCCAAGTTGGTCAAGTAAAGGTTCTATAAGTTCGTTAGTGCTTCATGACATCACTCAGCGGCCACGTATTCTCTTTGATTAACTCAAAGGCTACCGGTACCCACAAATATATCACACTAACATAGCTATTGCTTAGACCATGTCGGTATACCCCGCACAGTTTCCACAATGTTTTGCTACTTACCTATAATGTATCCCAAATCCGAGTAGAGGATTCAAACCGAAACAAAGAACCATAATGTAAAGTATACAAGTCAAACAATGTAAGCAAATAAATGTGATCTAATCCCTAAGGTAACCCCACTTTTAGAATTCTCCCCAGCAGAGTTGTCAGTTTTGTGATACGGTGGGAGAACTGACTTAAAGGTTTTGCATTTGATTGCAAATGTTTCGGTTAGCAAGAGTCGCCACCGACTTTTCTTTTATCCAAAAGGAAAGGTGGAAAATCACAGGAAAGACCTTTGAGATTATTTCTTGAGTTCGAGGGGTAGATTATGAAAAGGGAAGATATTAACATCCTTTTCATCCATGGTTTTCCATGGGCCCTTAGTTACTTTCTAGATCACTTGCTTTTGTTTTAAATTGCGCTTTGTGTGGTTTTTGAAAGTATTTTGTAAAGAGGCCATTGTTTAGTCAATCTTTGTAATGATTCTCGTTCGTAAGAATATATAAAAAGATGTTGATCTTTTGAAAATGTTTTCAATTTTTGTAAGATGTTTAAAGGTGTATGTGATTGTTTTGAAAATAGCAAGGATGTTTGTTTTGAAATGGAGCAAGTAATTAGGAGCAATCTACCTACTCAAATTTCTTTCTTGTTCATTTCTTTTTCCTTTGACATTGTTGTTTTACCATTGATTTGGTAAGCAACCCTATCTTTGGATGTAAACAGGAGGGACGTGGGTCATCATATAACCATGATTAGCAATATTGAAAGGTATCTTAGCATTATTTATTAGGGACTAAGATCATTTGTAAGGCAACTTTAGATAGCGTCATCGAGGGACTATGATCTTGTATTTGCTTGTTTTTGTTAAGATACCTTACATGCGTAATATGGCCATTTTGTAAGGCAACCAAGTGGATTTTACCCTAGGAGTGCTTGTGTGTAAGTGATTGGTTTTCATGCTTGTTTTTGTCTTGGATTAGGGTTTTCTATTTGATTGATTTTATTCTTTCCATACAAACTCCAATTACTAGCATATTATGTAAAAGCGATAAATTGTGAAATTTAAAGTTACTACGCTATTACAACATTTGGGGAGGGGGTATACAAATTTACAAATGGGGGATCGAAGCAATAAAGTTATAATTATACTATTACAACCATATTGAATATTGTAAGATAAAATATGCAAGAATATAAAAACAATGTGAAAGGAAAAGAAAATTGTTTTTTTTTTGTTTATGAGAAGTCTTGATTTAATTAAACTAATAAAAGGAAAGAATTTAGTTAATTAAAATCCCTAAATTATAATTTGATTTAATTAGAAAATAAATTCAAAGCAAAAACTAAGTTAAAAATTAATTTAATCTAGAAAAGAAATTTGTTAAGAAAAATGTTTTTTTTTTTAGTTTTTAATAAAGAAAAAAACCTAAAAGATGTTACTTTGAATAAATCACGAATAATGAAAATAAAAATGTTTTTGGTAAGATTTTTATATATTCATAAAATAGACCTAATAAAATAGTACTATGAAAAAAATTAGTTCAAAAGGAGTTAATTTGATGGGTTAAATAAATTGTTGAAGTTTGTTAAAAATGTAAAATGAGTCAAGTGATAAAATTAAGATTTTTGGTTCTGCCAAGGCTTGAACTCAAGACATTTAGGTTGCTGGCTCAAAGTAATACCACAAGGCCTAACATGTTTCCTTGTCAACCTTGCGCTTGCGTAATATTATATGAGAACATTGTTTCCTGAAATCACAAAATCACAAAATAACACAAAATATGGGGGTTCACTATGGTTCGAACTTGCGGTCTTAAGGAGAAAGTGACATGAAACACGTGCTGCTTGTCACTGAGGTGGCTGTTACATCAGGTGATAAAACAACAATCATTAAACATAAAATAAAGTCATTTTCAAAATTTGATTTTTCTCTTCTTCTTCCTTGCATCTATCGTTACTGTTACTGTAACAACATATTTCCATTTTTTTTCAAAAAATCCTAACTTCCTCATTTCTCAACCAAATTCAAAAATGTAAAAATGAAACTTGCTTAGAATTTCGCAAGGATTTCAAATATGTAATTAGTTTTTATTTATTCCCACTATAACTCACGAATTTATACCTGTACCAAACTGAAAACCTAAATATCCAAAAAATTGAATTTCAAAATTCTCATCCCACAGTCAATTAAAATGAAATTTAAGGATATGGTAAGCTTCATAGACATGATATCTACATTTTATCTTTTGAAAGTAAGTGCAAATGATGCTTGTATCAAGATTTCAAAGTTGGAAAAACTTACCTCTTGATGCAAAAATTCAATGGCCTCTACACGACTTCCGGAAGAAATATGATGATTGCTTTAGCTTCCTGGAACCTTAGTGAGTATGCTGCAACTTTTACTTTGCCTTGAAAGTGTCCGGATTAGTCTATTCGAGTCTAGTTGCAATGGTGGATGATGAAAATGATGTTACAGTGAGGAAACAAGGGTATGCATAGTTTCTATATGATATATATGAAGTGTTTGGATGATTTGTTTGGACAATAGTTGCAAGAGTGATGAGTTTCGAAGTTAAGGTTTCAAAAGCTTAAAAATGGTGATTTTTGGCTAATTCGGGTTTGAGAGTGTATGAGAGGGTTTAAGGGCTTATAAAATCGTCTCCCCATTTTCATAAGAGTGTCTTGATATATAGGAAAAGGTTTGGAGACTTGAGATGATCAGATTACCAAGATCACATGTTATGGCATTTTTGCTTGTTTTTTAAGCAAAGTGGAAAACCAAAATCCCAATTTGTAGTACAAGCTATGTAGAGTGGTTGAATAACTTTAAACATGCTTCTTCTGAATTTCTAAGTTGAGTGTGTGCAGATGGAGTCATTGAGAGGCTCAAGAAAGGGTTGACATTATGAAAACGCTTGCTTTACAAGAATGGATATGTTACTTTTTGCAATTTCAACCATAAATGGTATCAAGACTTGGACAAAACATCAAATCCTTGTGTAATACACTTAGGGTCTGTGTAATTACTTAATTATGGAGAGATTTAGAAGCAACATGGCCTGAAAAGTGAGATTGAATGATAAGGTTATGAGATTTGATTATGAGTTCATCACAAAAATGACTTATAATTCAAGTTTATCATGCCAACTTCAAGTATTCGAATCTCCTAGCTCAAAAATGATCTCTTCAAGTTCTTGGACATTTTTAAAATCTTGGAACATCCTCCACAACTTTCATGTTGGACAATTTTGAAGAATCAATTTGGAACTAGGTGAAAAGTTGCCATGAAGTTAGGTCAAAATCCTGACTAAAATACTCAAAATTTCACTAAGTATTTTTAGTTTCATGGACATATCTTCATAAATTCATAACTTGAAATCCAAGAATTTCTAGAAAAAGTTCTGTCCTACAATGTTTTATATCTCATTGAGATCTACAAATTTCATGTTGAAAGTTTTCCTTGAATCATCTTGCATCATGGTAGAAATTTGGCACAAAGTTATGAAAAAATGTTAACTTTCTAACACTTAGAAAAATTTCTAAGTTAGAAAACTTTGACTTTTCAAAATGAAATCTTGAATTTTTGATTTCTTGATGAATAAGTTTCATATTTTGACATGTTTTAATGAATTGTGATCTTTGACATTGGATTTTGACCAAAAAGTTAAAGTTTGACTTTTCAGTGTACAGTTGACTTTTGATCTGTTGACTGAAAATTCACTGTCAATCCAATTAATCTTGAGCAATGTTTTGGGTCATGCCATTAGGTCAAAATTATGCAATTAAACTATTGAAATCATGCTTCAAACCAATTGACCATTTGCTAGGTCAAAAATCAGAAATTGCCCCTTCTCAGTCAAAACCCTAATTTTGACCGTTTTGCCCTTTTTGAGATTTGATCAAATTTCTTGAAGAGTTGTGGTCCAAACTTGATCAAATGATACATATGAGTTTAAAATGTTGATGTGAATAAAAAATTATGAAGTCTGACTGTAAATTGGCCATGGTTGACTTTTTTCCAATACAACTGATTTTTAGGTCAACTGTTCAATTGACTGATCAAAAATGTGATCCAAGACTTGAATCTTGACATGAGTAATATTGAGGGTCCACAATGGTCCATGAAATTCATATGAAGCTTTGATAATTCAAAAATCCTTGTGCAAACTCAAATCCTAATTTTGGTCATCAGTGCCTAAGGATGTGTCTTAAGTTGATCAAACCCTAGTGCAGTCTTGAGCCCAAGAAAATTTTGTGAGCAAATTCTTGATAAGTGAGAGGGAAAATTTTGGAGTGAAACAGTAACGTGAATCAATTATTCTATTGCTAGAGTTCTTTTGTTAAATACTCTAAAATATTTATTTGAAGTGGAATATCCTATGAATATGCCAATCATTAGTAATTCTCTAATTAGTCTGGAGAAAGAAAAGCTTATGAGAGTGCTGAGAGAGAACAAGGGAGTACTTGAATGTAACATATATGATTTGAAAGGGATAAGTCCATCATACTGCATGCTTAAGATAAAACTTGAGGAAGAACTCAAACCATTCATCCAAACCACAACGACAACTTTGTTCCACGAAGAAGGAGGAAGTGTAGAAGGAAGTCTTTAAGTTGCTTGGAGCACATTAGAAGAGGTTGAATCAAGAAATAAGGAAATATTATTTTCATGTACCATTCAAGGAGTAGATGTTGGAGAGATTAGCGGGATATGACTATTTTTGTTAATTTGATAGTTATTCAGGTTATAATCAAATTCTCGTTGATCTAGAAATTTTAGAGTTTGCGGTTGAAGAAATACAAAGACCGAGAGAGAGTTTCTTTCTTGTGGGAGTTAATTTATTTTTCTGCCAACTGATATCATATAATATTTATTAAAAAAATTATTATTGATGTAAAAGTATGAATTATATGTTGAGAAAAATAAAATTGAGGGAAAGAAACTCCAGAATTGTGTGTCTCCATTCACAATGCGAACTGAAAAGAATTTTATTTCACACAAAAATAACATCCATGACTAGAGCTAGAAAGGAGAGTGACTTCTTTTGTTGCATGAATATTTTACTTTATCATATAGAATTGTGTAATTTGAGCTTCCAATGTTTCTGAAGTAGCAACCTTCTTTGCTTTCATATCTATAATCTTGCTGCGTTTCTCCCACTCCACTAACAACCAAATTGTTTTCAACCACCATTTTACCCTTGCCATCCAGCACATTTTTCAGATAGCTCTTAGAAAATCCAGAATCCTCGCTCTTAGCCTTATTCACATCAAATCCTAATGTAACATTTGAAACAACTATAAAATTGTCATTGTCTTGGGCTAGTTGATCAGAATCCAAGTAAAGGGAAAATTTTCTGCTACTGTCATCGATCAAATCTAGGCGGGACGATGGAAGTTTAACACGAACAGCGTCGATGAACAATATAGTTTGATTCACAGCTTGCTTGGCACCATTCTTGCTAAATAACATTGAACTATAGTAAGTAAAATCTTGAACAAAACTAGTTGTGATGTTACCAAAGGAGGATCTAACCCATCCACTAGACAAAATGGATTTCTTTGCACTAGTCAAGAATGTTCCGTTTAAACCGTTAAATTCAGATACAATAGATTCAACCAAGGGTTTGTCAATGTGATTCAGTAGTACTCCTTCCGTTCTAACGCTCTTTGCGTCCAACCAAAGATGTAAATTTGCATCAATATACCAAACATTCAATGCATTTGTTACCTTGAACCCAAACAAATGATTCTTTCCATCCAATATTGTCCCCAAAAAAGGCGTAATTTCGATATCATAGGATGGAAGATCAAATGAACCAATGCCGGTAATAGGTCTCCATAAGAGAGGATTAACCCCTCCAGTGTAGATGACAGTAAAAGGCCAAACAGAACCAACAAGTTTATCATCAAGAGTAACTAAAACCTCTCTAAAGGGTCCATTACCGGGCGAATTAGTTTGGTTATTTGCAGCAAGGTATTCATTTGGAGGATTACTATACCAAAACTCATCTTTCTCATGAAATGAAACATAAACCTCTAACACAGCCCTATAAGCATTTTGTGGAATAGTGAATTCCTTCAAAGCAACATCAGTTGAATTCTGAATATTGAACCACAACCCATCATTGAGTTGGAGATTTCTTGAAATGGGTAGGATCAAATCAGCATGAGAATCAGTTCTAAATGCTAAAGGATTCAACTTTTTTGTCTCGTGAGTGTTGACATGAAAAGGGTAAAAGTGAATAGTGATATCAACATGATAAACACCAGTGTAAGTTTGGTCGACAACATTTCTTAAGAAAACAGCTAGGGTTTGGTTTTTTTGATGATTGAGTAACAAAGAATGATACCTTGTGATGTCTTTTTCAACACTCCAAACAATTCCAGTGGCTCTTGGTTCTGCTGTACAGCTTCTGAGTAACTCAACACCATCAAGCCAAATACCGAAAATGCGATCAAATTGTCTTCCTTCACATGTTGCTTTCCATTCAAGAACAATTTTGGAAAATTTTGTGGATGAACAATGAGAGGGAGAGGTGTAATTAACAAAAACTGGGGGTTTTCCATATGTGTGAGCAAATTCATGATGAAGAATATGGTATGAACAAGGTTTTGTTTTTGGGAGTTCAATTGGTTTTGTTACCTCAAAGTATTTGGTTGGTGACTGTGGAGTATGAGAATCATGTGAGGATGTGGATTGAGAAAGAAAATCTGAATTTAGTTGTTTGATTTTGTATAGATTTGATGCATAAGTTGGATGGTGAAGAAAGGAGAGAAAGAAGAAGAAGAGGAAGAGAAAGGTTAAGAAAGTGTGATTCATTGGATAAGAAAGTTATGGAATGTTAGGAAGTGAGGATAGCAAATACTCCCTCCAAAATCAAATATAAGCAAGTTACATGAAAAGTTCATGTAATGTATTTAGTTAGAAATTATAACAAGATACGTCAGCCAATGTTAATGGAAAAATCTTAAGAAAGGAATGTTAATAACATTTCTTTACTAACAATTATGAAATTTATGTGGGATACACAGTCTTTCTATCAATGCTTTCAAATAGATGAGACTCACATAAATATTCCATATTTTTTCAAATAGAATTGTTATGTTAACACCACAAATGGAATGTTTTTTTTTTTTTTTTAGTAATAATCATGTTTTGAAAAAAAATACATAAATAATCATGTTTAAGAGAAAATTATATAAATGATCATGTTCTAAAAAAATGAAATAAAGAAGAGCCGCCATTTGAATTGGCGCCTCCTACTTTTTCAATTATCTGCGAATTGTTTTGCAGATTTAACATTATTAGCGGATTTACCTGCGGATTTTTCTAAGGAATTACCTACAAGCAACTAATCCGCAGATAAATCTACAAGCAAACACGAAAAAGTAAATAAAAAAAGAATTAGGAGATTGCTAGGCGCAATATGACTTGACGCATCTTTAAAAAAATCAATGCATGCGTCATTTGAGATGGCTACTGCATTATAACGTTTTCTGAAACATGGTCATTTACATAATCCAAAACATGATTATTTGTGTATTTTTTTTTTCAAAACATTGTCATTTGCATAATTTCTTTGAAACATGATTATTTGTGTATTTTTTTTCAGAACATGGTTATTGCTAAAAAAAATTCCACAAATGATACTAAATACTTACACCATATATTGTTTAATGTATTTATACGATAAACAATATTTTTTTATTTTTTAAATAAATAATTATTTTTAAAAAAAAATAAATTATTTTTTAAATTTATTTTATAATACAAATATAAGTTATGTCATTAACCAACTTCACAATTATATTAACCACAAAAATGTATATCATTAACTAATTATTTTACTTATAAATTATTAATCATTTTTACTACTTCATTAATCAATAAAATATATATTATTGGCCATGTTCTGACATTAAACTATAAATATATTAACTAACTTTCATATTCCATTAACCAATTTTATTTTATTATTTAATAATATTTTATGTTCTGAGAACTCATTAATCAAATTATGAATGGTAATAATTAACTTTATACATAATATTAATCAAAATTTTAATAATATATATATATATATATATATATATATATATATATATATATATATATATATATATATATATATATATATATATATATATATATATATATATATATATATATATATATATATATATATATATATATATATATATATATATATATATATATATATATATATATATATATATATTAATTTTTTATGTTAGAATACATATTAACTAAACTTTAAACTGTATTAATCAAATTTTAATACTCCCTCCGATCTCATTTATAAGAAAAAATTAATTTTTTATATACATTGAATAAGTAATGTATTTGGACAATATATTGTCCAAATACATTACTTATTTAATGTATCTAAAAAGTTAATTTTTTCTTATAAATGAGACCGGAGGGAGTATTTCTTAACCAAAATAGTTTTAAAGTGAAATGCATTAAAAAATTAAAATAATATAAAAATATTGTTCACGTATTTGTGAATTGTATATATGGTGTAGTGTAATTTTTTATGTCAAAATGTCATTTTTCTTTTTCAAATTGTATTATTATAAATAATAATAAATAAATAAATAAATAATAAAAGTTTAATTTGAGAATATTTTATATTAAATCTGAATAATTTATCTTTTTTGTTCAAATATTTTAAAAAAATTCATACAATATAATTTATGAGTTCTCTAAAATCTTATCAAATAGGTAAAAACAAAAATTGTATTGAAAATAATTTTGGAAGATTTAATTATATATTTTAAATTTATTGTAATGCTTTATAATATTATATAATTAAAAATTTATTAATAATTAGCATGTACAAATATATTATCTTAAAAATATAAAATATTTCACTATTTTTTAGAGACTAACTTATACAATACTTCCTTCATTTTAGAATAATTGATTAAAAAAGCTTAAAATATTGTTTATTTTATTCTAAAATATAACATTAGTTTTTTTTCTATATGTATCTCTATATATGTATTTATAATTAGTAATTCATCGGATTATTATTATTATTAAAAAATATTCTTTTTTAAATTTATTGAATAACATATGTATTTGCTATATTTGAGGTCAAATATATTAATTATTTAATAAATTTAAAAATAAAATATTTGATTATAATACTGATAAAAAATATTATTTAGATTACTTTGAACTTAATGTATTTTACATATATATAATAAAATGAATTCCTAATAAAAAATGAAATATTATATAAAGGAATGTTAATAACATTTTTTTATAAACATTTTTATTAAAAATAAATTTAGGTGAGTTGAGTTTCAAACTCAAATCTAAAAACATTTAGATATATTAACTTCAAAGAAATTCATAATACACTATGAAGCACATAATCTTTCAAGATTCAAAGAATGCTTACATATATTTATAAAGAGGTTTTCACATCAATACTGATCAAATAGATACTTAGATAAAATAAATCCTTACATCCACAATAAAAATTGAATCAACCAAATTTTAAAAAATAAGAAATACTCACCAACTAAATCAACCTTCATGATCATAAATTTCACCTCTTAGAAGATTGGAAAGAATGTCCCTAACTTTTTTGTCTATAAAACATACTTCATCCTTAATGTACTAGATAATCCATACGGCCAAGATAGACATAATCCGAAGGTCCAATCTAGAGTTTCACTCGCTCGAGATTGATGAATAAATAGATCTCACCAAGGGGTCACACATTAGAACCACACACCAATCACACCTCGCTCGTTGGAGTCAATCCAACGGTCCCTATGTTCTATGTTGTACTTCCTAAGGACAGTTCTAACTCTCGCTCATATATAAGTTATTATGCATCACACCCAATGTATGATTCATTCTATTGTTATAAGTTTCATCTCTCTGACCTCATCGACTTGGATTTTATCCTTGTAAATACACCATTTCTTCATTTAACAAAGACCTTCATCGTTGTACTGGAGAACTTCCTCGACGGCCTACATCAGGACATAATCAATCTCAGAATCCACATTAGAATAATGGTGCCGTGTATGAGAATTATTTCTTGATTCTCACTAAATTCTACATTTAATCCCTCTAATTTCCTTTGTTGCACCTCCATAACCATTTATATATGGTAACTGATTAGATCACTTTGAATTTTTATAACAGTAAAAAATAGTCGCTTCTAAAGCAACTCAGTTAGTTGTTCATCGCAACTTTGTTCCTGCAGCTGACGCCGCCACACCAATCCTCATTTGCACTCATGAAAATCACCCTCATTGGAATAGGCAGTCTGATTCTAGTGACCTCCTCGAACGCCTCTTCTCATCAGGTTTTGTTCTCTTTATCAGTCATCATGGAACTTTCCAGGTTCTCCCATAATTCCAACCTCTTCAGCCACAATACTAAGGTCAAATGTCAAAATAACTCTTCTGAATGCTTTAAATTTATTATTTATCTCTCCATCATCAACGAGAGACCCACTCATATCCTCCTCATCTCCTAGATTACATATGGGTTTCCCACCTAAAATAACCACTCAAGAAAACCACAAAGAGACATGACCCTAGATCAAAAACGGAAGTCAAAGAAGGGAAGTCAAAGGATGAGAGAACCATTTTGGGGTTCAAAGATAGAGAAGGTGGGTGGTATCCCCAATAAATTATTTCCATTGGTAATAATATCTAGAATAGCCAATCATGAAGTATTAAGGATCTTGATTGACACAAGAAGCTCATGTGACATCATGTACTCTGATTTATTTGAAGAGTTAGGGTTGGAAATTTGGAGATTACCGCCTTACGTAAACACCAATCTACCAAACTTCAATGACTCTATAACACACCCTTGAGGGAGTGTATAATTTATGGTCACTCTTAGAGAAGGAAGATACTGAGGACGGTAGACATTCAACTCCTGGTGGTCTGATGAGAATCTATCATTATCTAGTTTTATAGCATTCTTTAAGAATATTCGTAATAGTATTTGGTATGTAATTACATTATTTGGAGATGATTTTAGCAATAGTTGAGACATCGTAGAAAGTTGACAAAAGAGGCAATAGAAGAAGATTTTTGAACCAAAGAAAAGATAACTGATTTTGCTCAAATTGTGGCGCGATCAGAAGGAATCATGGCGCGATTTGGTGTTCAATATAATGTCATTAGATGGATCAATGAAGTGATCGTAGCATGGTGGGAAGGGACTGTGGTGTGATTTGGCACATTTGAAACCTATTATAACGGGAAAAAAGTCATATTTGAGAGAGGGGTCTGAATTATATGGTCTTAGAGGCGGCTGCAAGGTTAAAGGGGACAATTTTGTATGTTTCTACACGATTGAATCCCAAATTTCATATGTAATTCATGTAAAATTTCTTAAACTCATTGGTTATGATTACTTACACTATGAGTAGCTAAATTCTTATTGATCATCTTTAAGTAAGTTTAATTTGAGATATTTTAATCATATAATTATTGAGTATTATAAAATAAAATTACAATTATAGTATTATTCAATTAAATTTGTGCTTAAAACTTTTTATATGTTGACGAATGTATGAATTGAATCTAAGTAAAATTAATTATTAACCACACCTTTTGAAACTCGATCTATTGTTAAATTTATAATTCTATTTTTTTGAATATATTTAATTAGATTAACTTATCTATTATTGATTCAATTTAGATGTATTTTTTTAATCATTTTTATCACTTTGTTATGAGAGTTTATGAGTTTTAATGTTATGGTTCAATTTAAATGGATTTTACCATTTTATTATTTATAATTTTAGTATAATCATGTTTATAAATATTTATAAATATGCTATTTAAATTTAAATAGCATTAAAATCGTAGTTATTTCTATTATTTATCAATTTTTTAACTGTTCGATCATTAACTATTTTGGATATATTGAATTATTCGACTACTATAAAAGAATTTAAATGGAGGGAATTTTGAAGGGTTTGATTTTTTTCATAATACAAAAATTTCATAGTTAGGGGAAACTTAAAAAGTGTATTGGAGAATGGAGATTTGAAGGGTTTTAGAGAGTTAGATAAGTTATTCAATTATAATATTATTATTATTATTATTATATTTTGAAATTTTAAAATATATTAATGATAAATATTTATTTATGATTCTATCAAAATTAATTTTTCTAAATATTAAATATTTTTCTATTTTTTTGCTTTTAATCTCCTCCATCGAAAACATACATTTCCCTTCCTTTTCCAATTCGCAAATAAAGACATTAAATCTTAAATATTGCGGAATCAAAAGTAGCTCTAGTCTACGGTCAAATGAATGAATCGCCCGGAGCTCGTATGAGAGTTGGTTTAACTGCCCTAACTATGACAGAATATTTCCGAGATGTCAATGAGCAGGACGTCCTTCTATTTATCGACAATATCTTCCGTTTTTTCCAAGCCGGATCCGAAGTATCCGCCTTATTGGGCCGAATGCCTTATATTTACAACGCTCTGATAGTTCAAGGTCGAGATACGGTTGGCCAACAAATTAACATAACGTGTGAAGTACAACAATTATTAGGAAATAATAGAATTAGAGCTGTAGCTATGAGTGCTACAGATGGTCTAAATAGAGGAATGGAAGTGATTGACACGGGAGTTGCTCTAAGTGTTCCAGTCGGTGGAGCAACCCTAGGTCGAATTTTCAACATGCTTGGAGAGCCTATTGATAATTTGGGTCCTGTAGATACTCGCACAACATCTCCTATTCATAGATCTGCGCCTGCCTTTATACAGTTAGATACACAATTATGTGATTGAGATATTGAGAGTATGAGAGATGGAAAAACACTTGAATAGAAAATAAAATATGTTTTTGAAAACTATTGAAGGCTGAGATTATAAATTATTTTTATTCTCGTTTTTTATTTTATTCTTGTGTTGGTGTGGAAATTACTACGAAATAATTTTGGGTTAGACCATTTGTTTTGATAGTCATTTTTATTTGTATCACATATAAAAGGTAGTGATCTGGACTGGGCCCGCGCTTTCCCCACCGTTGGGGAGGCCTAATCCAACACCCTTGCATAAGGCCCAAAGATAAGCAGCCCAAGTTGGGGATCATTGGGAAACTCCTCACGTATCCATTGGGGAACATGACACACGTATCTGTATCATTGTCACCATAACTGCCCTTCGGAAATCACATGTCCAACACCTGTTCTCTCGGAACAGTTGAGTAGGGAGGAGCCCATGTGCTAGACTCTATACACACGTAAGCCCTGGCAGTCTTTATTGTTGGGCTTCTTCGTGGCCCAACATTGGGGACCTTGGCCCAGCGCTGGGGGCTATAAATACCCTCTCACTTGAGAGGGTCAGGTATTGATTCTTTAACTCACATACTCTCATACTTGCTAGCACTCTCCCTAAATCTTACTTTAGCATCAGAGTGTCTTGTAGGTACCCCCTCATCTCATATCCAGCTGCTACTCAACTCATAGCTCGTAGGCTTTGACGATCCATTCTAGTCAGGTACAATCAGTGGCACTGTCTGTGGGAACCGAGCTTCCCCGTCTTTCATTTACCTAAGGCTAAAGCAACCATCAAACTCAGTGATTGTCATGGCTGACCCAGCTGCCAACAACAACCTAAATGCCCATCTCGTTGACCCTAATAACAACATCATCGACAACATGGGCAATAACAACAACAACAGGAACAACATCGATATGGTCGATCTCATGCAAAACTACATAAACAGCATGACCACCTCTTTATCTCCTACTCTCGGCCACACGATGATGCCCATCCGCCCCAGAACTATGAGCTAAACGTTTTCCAGGAGGTCCCCATCCCCGCGGGCGTTGACGCCACGACTAGGGCTCTGTTCGCGGCCATTAACCAAAAAAATTACTTAATCTTCTCGCAAGGAGAACGACTAAGGGTGCTCGAGGATTCTCGCAGAGCCCCCAGAAGACACAGAAGACCTGACACTCCACCCCTCCGTCAAAATGAAAACCATTCTCAGTCTCTCCCGCGGAGACACAGACGGGACAGATCACGAAGTTGCTCTCCCTGATAGACTGGGAGACGCCCTACGTTGGAGAGACTACTTCTCGAAGCAACTGGGAAGCACGACCTCACCATCCGTGCGGGGAACGATGATTCCCTGAATACAGAAACAGTGGCAACAGAGAAGCACATCCTCGACTAAGGGATCCTCCCCGAGGCCAAGTCCATTACTATGACCGCCATTGCAACCGGTCCCCTTCCCACTCTCCCTACAGGAGCGACGAAGACGACCCCCGCAGTCCCCTATCACAAGCAATCATGGAGGAACACATTCCCATGGGAATGGAGAAACCTTCCCAGCTGAAGGAATATGATGGCATTGCAGACTGTGTCGACCATATCGACGGGTTCGAGGCAATGCTCCACTATCACAACATCAAGGGACTGATCAAATGTCAGTTGTTCCCCACGACCTTGAGGAAAACTATAATGGACTGGTGCAAAAATCTCGCCCCAGGATCAATCACCTCCTGGAGAAACCTAAAGAACTAGTTCATCAGCTCCTTTACAGCATCTCGTCGACACCCGAAGACTGAGG
The DNA here is from genome assembly GCA_948472305.1 of Vicia faba. NCBI lineage: Eukaryota > Viridiplantae > Streptophyta > Magnoliopsida > Fabales > Fabaceae > Vicia > Vicia faba. The sequence goes on along the minus strand of CATIWC010002025.1, from coordinate 31,501 downwards.
CCGCCCTTGAGGCTATTGACCAGAGAAGCGATGAGACCCTTAGGGAATACATCAATCGGATCAACCGCGAGGCCATTCAGGTCCTATGCACCGATCACATGAAGATATATTTCTCGAGAGAGGACTCCTCCTAGGCACTGAGTTCAGGAAGGCCGTCGGCATCGAACCACCCCGGACTTTCGATGTCCTCCTCGAAAAATCTGGGGCCTATATGGACTACGAGGAGAGGGAAGCGGCTAACAAAGCCCGTGGCCCGAGGAATCATGGATCGACTAGCACCCTACGACACCAGAATGCAGGCCCACCTCGACAAACGGACGAGAAGAGAAGGGATGATTAATCGCGTGATCCCCACGAGCACAGGGGACCCGCAAAGAGATTCACCAAAGATACTCAGTTAATCACTTCCCGCGAGCGCATCTTGGCGGAGTGCTCCAGTACCGACTTCAAGGACAATAGCGTCAGACGTCCTCGATCTGCTCCTGCGAAGCCCGAAGCTGACAGGAGCAAATACTATCAATACCATCAGAGTCACGAGAACCTAACTGAAGACTGCATCCACCTCAAGGACGCCATCGAAACCTTCATCAAGGGTGGCAGACTCGGTAAATACCGACACAATGACACCCCTCGTCGAGATACCCGCGAGACAAAAGAGGTCGAAGAGGACACCCGACCATCAGATGAGGCGGCCCCCATCTAGATAGCTTTCTCCGTCACGAGGCTAGAGGATTTCTACGTCCCTGATAGATACGAAGAATAACCTCTGTCCATGCAAATTAGGTGGGAGAAATTCCCCTCCTCCATGATTATTACCGGTGGATGTAGCGGTAGAAATGTTGAGACTAAGCCATTTGATTGACTTAACTCGCACAGATCAAATAAAAATCACCACCACGCTTTATAATTTCCAAAGGGATGGGAAAAGAGAAAATAACCCAAAAAGAGGGGGAGAGAATCTAAGTTTGGGGGTTGGTTATGCAAAGGGAAGGTATTAGCAGCCTAAACATATACGGTACTCCGTGGGAACTTCTTTGTAAATCTGTATGTTTTGGCTATAAAATGTTGTATATATAAAATAGATTGTGGAGATGAGAATAGAAGTATTTTTTTTATGATTTTTGCATCTACCGCGGTTGCGAACCTTTAGTGCCTATGTACCACCTTTCATGCAATAGAGGACCAGGGTACACGTGGTTTATCTTTAAAATTTTAAAACACAAGTACGTTGGTTAATTTTAAGAGACGAGACATCATCGTCTTATCCGAGTGGAAAACATACTTACTACCCACAATCATGAGAAAGGAGAATTTGTGTCATCTCAAAGTGGAGAATATAGCTTGGATTTTAAAAAAAATCAACAAAGCCTCACTCAACATCCAAGTGGAAAATATCTCGCTTCACTATATATTGTAGAAGTATAGTTGTTTGCATCACTTCAGGATTTGACAAGAGTCTAATCTTTTGAGAAAATTTTAAAGAAAAAAGCTAAAATGGCAAAATAGTTTGAATGAGATTGATTGACTTTTAATCTTCTCACTAAAATGTCCAAGTATTATTAAATTGATTAAATTTTGATTAAGAAAAGATTTTTGAAAATGCATGAACCTAAGTCCAAGTTTATTATGAAAGTGGTTCAAGTTTTAAAACAAGGAGAATTTTCAAAAGGAGGGAGAAGATTTTGAAATTAAAGAAGATGGGAGGAGATGAAGGGACTCTCCTAAAGCATAAGGTAAAAGCTAGGGAAAAGAACCATCTAATCAACAAGAAGCTAACACTTGACACAATGAGTCAATGTAGAATCCCATCTTTTGGATTTGAAACCAAACAAACAATTACAAAAAAAATACCTCTTAAGAAAACAAGCTCTATTTGTATTAAGTCTTCACAAAATTTGGGCAGAGTAATGACTATATACAGATGAATTCCATATCACAAATAAAGCATGTAATCACAATAACCTGTATACAAAACAAACAAACAACCCAATGTCTTGGGGTAAACCCCAAGATCTCCAGAAAAAATCACAGTTGAGGTCACAAGGTCTCCAAGATAGGTTAAGGCCCTTAATCCTAAGTCCAAGAAGTCTATGTCTCCAAAATGCAAAGGATAGTAACCAAGTAATCCAAGTAACATTAAATTTTTTTATGGTTCAAGTTGATTATTAAGTATCTTCAGAAAAAAGAAATGAAAAGCTCAAATGAGCAAAATAAAACTGACATAAAAGTAAATGCTCAAGTAAGCAAATATGAAAATAGCATGAAATGTAAATGTTAAATTAAATGTGCTTAAAGTAAGGGCATAAAGTAAAAGCATAAAATAAAGTCAATTGTTAGAAATTAGTGGTTAGTTGAATGACCATCTTGAAACTTGCATTTGGAACTCATTAGAGGATTGGTAGAACCAAAGCCTCTCAACAACAAGTTGCATTTGCTTTTTGTCAAGTATATCATCCATTTAAGAATTCTCAAGGCATCATTAAATGATCAATGGTATTTAAGTGATCCACATTGACCAAAGTTGATGAAAATTCATTAGAGGATTGGTAGGACGAAAGCCTCCTAATAATGAATCTCAATGTTATTGGATCAAAGGGTTCAAATTAATATACTTGGGCTTACAAACATGGGTTTGGGCCACGAATGATCATTTTCTCAAATCGGGACAAAGTTTAGCGCTATGTTAAGCAATCGTAAGTGGACTTATATAGAAGTCGCACCTATTTTGAGGTCGGTCAATTGCAATCTATGTACCATACATTTTGAGACATGATATGGAAATCATACTCCAATAACACTTAGTACAAAAAGAATGAGATAAGAAGAAGAGGGATGGGGTGAAGAATAAACTACATTTGAACAAAAAATTTAATCAAATTATTATTTAAATCATTCATCCATTTTTATGGAGTTAGACTCAACACCATGGATCCGATTATGTTAATAAAATTCATGATCCAAATTTCATAGTCCAAGATTATATATATATATATATATATATATATATATATATATATATATATATATATATATATATATATATATATATATATATATATATATATATATATATATATATATATATATATATATATATATATATATATATATATATATATATATATATATATATATATATATATATATATATATATATATATATATATATATATATATATATATATATATATATATATATATATATATATATATATATTTGTATTTAAAATAAGAAAATAAGATTTTTAAAATGATTTAAAAATAAAATAAAGAGGAAAATAGCAACTATATTCAAAATAATCAAGAAAAATTAAACAAGACCATAGAAAAATCAGAAATGAGCTCAAATATTTATATAAACTTTTTGGTAATTTTTGTAAAGTCAGAAATCATTTTTAAAATTAACAGAAATAGATAAAATAAATCAAAAATGAAGAAAAATAGTAAAGTTAGAAATAAAAAATAAATAAGGTCACCAATATTTGTTAAAAGATAATTAGATCCTTCCCTAATTTTTCCAGAATTTAAAAATGAAGAAAAATATTTTTTTAACAATTAAAACAAATGAAATAAAGTGAAAAATTATAAAAAAAAATCAAAACACAAAATAAAATTATGGAAAAATAAAAATCAGAAAGAGAAAAATCAAAAGTATTTTTCATAATTTTTTAAGATTTTTTGAAGTTGATATGGATTTTTTTATGATTTTTTGAAGTTTAAATCAATTTAAATATAAAAATCAAAAAATAAAATAAAGTCAAAAAAATGTGGACCAATGGATGAGAGTCAAAATGCGTTAGTAAGCTAATCCAATGAACCAGACGTGTTGTATATATCGTAGTCATTATTAAATAAAGCACTGAATCAAATATTAAATCAGATTTTTGAAAATTTCAAATGGCACGCTGTTGTACCCCAAAATTTGCCCTCTCATTTCTCAAGTAATCTCTCACAAGATCTCCTTTGGTTCAAGAATGCACAAGGGTTGATCAGCTCAAGACACCTCCTTAAGCACTGATGACTGAAAATTAGGGTTTGAGTTTTCACAAGGACAAATGGACTCTTAATGCCCCATATGACTTACATGGATCATTTTGGACCCTCAAGATTTCTCATGTCAAGTTTCAAGTCTTGGATCACATTTTTGCCCAGTCAATTGATCAGTTGACCTAAAATCAGTTGTATTGGGGAAAAAGTCAACTATGGTCAATTTACAGTCAAAGTTCATAATTTTTGGTCCATATCAACATCATGAACTCATATATGTCATTTTATCAAGTTTGAACCATTATTCCACAAGAAATTTGATCAAATCATCAAAAGGGCAAAATGGTCAAAATTAGGGTTTTGACTGAGAAGGTGCAATTTCTGATTCTTGACCTAGAAAATGACTTGAGGGTTTGAGGAATGATCTCAAGGATTCAAATGCTTCATTTTGACCTAATTTCATGGCTCAAAACATTCTCTCAAGGTCAATTGATTGATAGTTGATTTTCAATCAACTGATCAAAAGTCAATTGTACACTAAAAAGTCAAACTTTGACTTTTTGGTCAAAATCAAGTTCCAAAGATCACAATTCATCAAGACATATAAAAATATGAAACTTGTTCATCAAGAAATCAAAAAGTAAAGATTTCATTTTGAAAAGTCAAAATTTCTAAACTTAGAAATTTTTCTAAGTGTTGGAAAATTCATATTTTTTTCATAACTTTGAGCAAAATTTTCACCATGATGCAAGATGATTCAAAGGAAACTTCCAACATGAAAGTTGTGGATCTCAATGAGATCTAAAATATTATATAACACAACTTCTCCTAGAAATGAATGGATTTAAATTTATGATTTTAAGAATACTTGTTCATGAAACTTGGAAACTTAGTGAAATTTGCCCTAGTTTAGGCAGGATTTTGACCTAACTTCATAGCAATTTTTCACATAGTTCCAAGATGAATTTTAAAAAATGTCCAACTTAGAGGTTATATAGGATGTTACAAGCTTTCCAAAATGTACAAAATCTCATTGAGACCATGTTTGAGCAAGGATAATCGAAGGCAAGAAGTTAGGGTTTCATTCTTGAATTACAAGTCATTTCTTGAGGAACACATAATGCAATTTCAATGTTAGGATGCATAATCTTGATTTGCAGGCATTCTAACTTATGTATATATCCATCATTAATGGATTACACAAACTTTTGAGCTATAATCCAAGTGGTTTAAGCTTTATCCAATTCACATTGCCATTTTGGGAAGAAAGTGAAGAATGCCATTCTTGAAAAGCAAGCTTTATGGACAAAGTCAATTCTTGAGCCTCTAACTTGTTCCCTCTGATCACACTCCATCTACAAAGTCAGAAGCAAGTGTGTTTAAAGCATAACCACTCTATCTTATCAAGTACACAATGCATTGAAACTTGGATTTCGCAAAAATCACATGTTATGCTTAAACTTGTGATTTTGAATTCTGATAAACAAAAAGCTTCCAAATTTGTTGCTTATAAATAGAGGCACTATTTGTGATCTAGAACACGAGCTTGAACACCCTGAAACACTCCCAAACTCCCTCAAATCAGAAATTTCCCAAAAACTCCATTGTTGCACAGTTTCTGACCTTTAACTCTAAACTCATATTTCCCTCGTGTGTTCTTTGGCCTTTTAGTTCCTAAAGCTTCCTTACATCAAATACAACTCATCCATGTCCATGTTACATGACTGTAACTCCATTTCCATCATCCTCCATAACCTAAAACAGAGCACTGCATATTGACTTCTCCAAGCCATTTCAGCCACTCTCAACTCAAGCTAAGCATTGCATTAGCTTCCTAGAGACTCAAGGAAGCTAACCTGATCATTGCAGCACCTTGAAACAAGCTCAAACTCATTTCACGGTTCCCATTTTTGAGGTACATTTTCTGACTTTTCATCTCATTATTTAGGCATTGTTAGGCTTGCATTTGTGAAAATAAAATGTAGACATCAATGCCCTGAAACTATACATGTCCATAGATTTCATTTATGTTGCTTGAGTAGGGAGAATTTTGAGTTTGAACTTTCTGAAATATTTAGGTCAGAATTTGGTACTTTCAAAAATTATCATTCATCATTGATTTATAGCTTATGATATTTATATGGTTGGATTCGTATGGAAAAATATAGCAACTTTCATGTTTGCACTTTTCATTTTTGTTGAGAAATGGTGAAGTTACAGGATCCATGGATGGAGGTTGAAGATGAAGTTGTATTCAGGGCATAACTTAGATTATATATTTATTGTTTTGTTTATATCAACGGATGTATCACCACCTCAGTGGTTAAAGCGCGCACCTTTCACCTTTAGGACCTGGGTTCGAGCCCTAGTGTCCGTTTTGTCTTTTTTTTCTCTTCATATTTTCTGTTTTTTTGTTTGCAGCAGCGCATGGGCTTCCCTCCCTTTGGGCTTTTATTTTTTGCTGACCTCTAACCCCTGTTTACTTTCACACCCGTGGCCCTTTATTTTCTTTTTTATTTTTCTTTTTCTTTATTTTATTTTCATTTCATATTTTCTTTATTATTTTTATTATTACTATTATTATCATTATTATTATTTTTATTAATAAAAAATCCAAAAATATTTATTTATTTATTTGCATATTTAAAAAATGCTTATACATTTTATTTTTCTTTATAAAACAAAAAGACTAAAAATATTTTCTTAATAAATTTAATTTCTATTTTTTAATTAATATTTAGATAATTAGGTTTAATTATTATTTTATTTTATTTTCTTAATTAAAATTAACTTAGAACTTAGGTTTCTTTTAATTAATTAATTTTCATTATTATTATTAATTTAAAACGTTTTCATAAAAAATCCTAAAAATCATTTTTTAAACTTAATTTCTTTCTTAATTAGTTTAAACTTAGTTTTGTTTAAATTTTTAATTAATTAATCATCTCTCTTAATTAGGTTAAAACCCCTTTCATAAAAAATCCAAACAAAAATCATTTTCTTTTTCCATTTGCATTTGTACATTATTATTCATTCAATTCTTGTATATTTATTCAATATGGTTGTAATATTTAATTAGGTTTAATTTTCTTGTAAAATATCCATTTGTAAATTTGTATACCCCCTCCCCTAATGATGTAATAGCTTAGTAATTTTACTTTCAGCAATTTATCGCTTTATATAAATGCTAGTAAATTAGGGTTTGCATGGAAAGACTAAAACCAACAAATAGCAAATCCTAATCCAAGATAAACAAGCATGTAAATCCAATACACTTGCACACTTGCACCCTTAGGGTAATTCCAATTTATTGCCTTACCAAAATGGTCATGTTATGCATGTGAGATATCTTAGCAAAAAGCAATCAAAATACAAGATCATAGTCCCTCGATGACGCTATCCAATGTTGCCTTTCAAAATGATCTTAGTCCCTCAAAGAGAAATGCTAAGATATCTCACAACATTGCTATCATGGCAATACGACGACCCACGCCCGTCCCTCTACATCCAAAGACAAGGCTTCTTACCAATCAATGGTAAGATAGCAATATCAAAGGAAAGGAATAAATGAACTAAGACTTTTGAGTAAGTAGATTGTTCCTAGTTTCTTGCTCGTTTTCAAATCAAACATCCTTGCTTATTTTCAAAACAAACACCAAACACTTTCAAAAACACTTTCAAAACATTTTCCAAACATGAAATATTTTCAAAAGCTCAACAGTTTGTATATGTTCTTACAAACGAGAACTATGATAAAGTTTGTCTAAACGATGGCACATTTTCAAAATACTTTCAAAAATCACACAAAGCACATCAAACAAAAGCAAGTGATCTAGCAAGAAACTAAGAGCCCATAGATAACTATGGATGAAAAGGGTGCTAACACCTTTCCTTTTCACAATCTACCCTCCGAACTCAAGAAATAATCTCAAAGGTATTTCCTATTCTTTTCAGCCTTTCCTTTTGGATAAAAGAAAAGTCGGTGGCGACTCTTGCTAACCGCAACATTTGCGATCAAACACAAAACATCCCAAGTCAGTTCTCCCACCGTATCACATAATTGTCGACTATGTTGGGGAAGACTTAAAAGTGGGGTTACCTTAGGGCTAGATCACATTTACTTGCTTTCATTGTTTGACTTGTTTTCTTTACTTTTTGGTTCCTTGTTTGGGCTTGTTCTAATCCTCTACCCGGATTTGGGATACCTTATAGGTAAGTAGCATTACATAGTGGAAACTGTGCGGGGTATACTAACATGGTCTAAGCCATAGCTACGTTAGTGTGACATATTTGTTGGTACCGGTAGCCCTTGAGTAGTCAAGGAGAATACGGGGCCGCTGAGTGATGTCATGAAGCACTAACTGACTTTAGAACCTTTACTTGACCAACTTAGCCATTAGGGCGTAGTGAGATGACCAACTTTGGTGCAGTATGAAGTTGGTTGATACTCGATACTACACTCATTAAGGTTTGGCTTTTCAAAATATTTCGATCGCCGTGAAAGAGGCTTGCGCTGAAACAATGCTCGAGAAGACAGACCAGTGATATTAAGATCCCTTAGAACCCGGTTACTATTTCTAGGACAGGTTTTAACCAACTAAACTTCAAGAGGGTGCTTACCTATGAGACTCCATGCAAGCCTAAACCTAAGGACTTGTTTGCTTTGTTTTTATATATTTACTTGTACATGACATCATAAACATCATAACATCATACTCATTCTCACTAACCATTTCAAGGATTATTAGAATTTATCTTTTTTCTGTTTTGTAGGACATGGCTTTTGTCCGCAGAAATACTATTCAAGTCAATCTCGTAAGGTTTCCTCCTCAACTCAAAGAGTTAGAATCAAGGGTCCCTGAGAATTCTTCATTCACCGAAAGACATGGTCGCCTCCTAAACTTGGTTACCTCCAACACTGATGAAGATATGATGAAGGTGCTTTTGCAATTCTTTGATTCTCTACACCATTGCTTCACTTTTCCCGATTATCAACTTGTGTCTACTCTATAAGAATTATCACAACTCTTGAGGATTCCCATTCTCAATCAACTATCCTTCAACAATACGGAAAGAGATCCAAACGCTGAGGAGAATGCCTAAGCACTACACTTGCAACAATCTGATATCACAACTAATTGGGAAACAAGGAGTGGTGTCAAAGGTTTCTTAGCCAAGTTCTTATTTGAGAAAGCTCAAGATTGTTGGAACTCCTTGGACTTACAAGCTTTTGAATAAATTGTGGCCCTTCTCATCTACGGGATGGTTTTGTTTCCAAACCCTGACCAACTCATAGATGTAAACGCTGTCAAAATCTTCATGACTCACAATCTGGTGCCTACCTTGTTGGGAGATATACTTCATTATTTACACTCTCGCACTATGAGGAAAATAGGGATCCTCATGTGTTACACTCCTCTCTTGGCAATATGGTTTATTTCTCATCTTCCCCGATCTATGTTGAAGAACGAGCAAGGTTTGAGGTGGTCTCATAGGTTGATGACGCTTAGACATTCAGATGTTCATTGGTGTTCTCGATCCTTGGAGAATGTTACTATAGTCGACCGTTATGGAGAATTCCCTAATGTCCCCTTGCTTGGAATTAGAGGAGGTATCACTTATAACCCCTTCTTAGAATTACGACAGTTTGGTTATGCCTGAAGGGATGGTCCACATGAGATGCTCATCTAAGGAGTGGTATTTGACTACGAGAGCAACGATCAAAGCTACCGTCAGAGGTTTATCCGAGCTTGGAGGATGGTGAGAAAAGTGGATAGCAAGACACTAGGACACAATAATTCCATTCTCCTTGAGCCTTACCTAAAGTGGGTACGAGCTCGTGTCCAGAAACTTGTGATGCCATATCCCTCCATCTTACCCGTCATCATGGAACCTATGGTTGAAGGAGATGTCCCGTACACTGTCCTCCATCCAGACATGCCTACCTCTCTTGAAGACTTTCAAAAGGGTTAGATTCAGCTAAAGGAAGAACGAGATACTTTCGAAGCTCAATTCTATGCTAGTGAGAAGAGGGTCTTGGATCTTACGAAGCAGCTACAAGAAGAGCAAAGTGTGAACGCCTATCTCGTGCCGAAGAGGATGCATTCCGTCTTTTTATCTTAGAAAGTTATTTTGTAATCCCAAGAGGCATGATGTAATCCTTTTGAACTAATTAATGAAAAAATTGATGTTTGCTCATTCTTTTGTCTATACAAATTTAAATTTCAGTAACCCTTGAAATCATTTGCATATACATTCCATACATCATAACATGACAGATTTTTCACACAACAGGTTTCCTTATCTTTATGCTGTTTATTTCAGCAAAATGGATCTAGAGAAAACTGTGAAGGATCTTCAGGCACAAAACTCTCAATTCTAAGAGACTCTACTGGCCCTAACCAATAGGCAGCAAGATATGATGGCATTGTTGGAAGTTAAGAAGAAACCCAAGAAGAGAGCCCTGGTCAACATGGGCAGAAGGTTCAAAGAGAAAGTTCGTCAGATCCCAGTAGTGGAAGACTCATATGAAGAAGACAAGAATCAGATTGGTGAAGTTATAATTACCCAGGCCGACTGCATTAATGATCAAGCGTTTGATGATTATTATTTTGATGAGCAGTATCCACCTGCCGATGTCAAGTATAAGCAGTTAGAAGACATATTGAAGATTGTCGAGATCCAAGACGTCCCCGGATTAGATTTTGATGATTTGGGTTTGATCTCTGGGGTGGTTATTCCCCACAAATTCAAAATACCAGTCTTTGCAAAGTACGATGGAGTTTCTTGTCCAAAACTTCACCTGAAATATTATGTGTGCAAGATACAACCGCACACTACTGATAAAAAACTCTGGGTTCACTTTTTTCAAGAGAGCTTGACCGAAACACAGTTAGAATGGTTCTACCAGTTGGATGGTTCCCGCATCAATACTTGGGAAGATTTAGCTACCGCCTTCTACCATCAATATCATTATAACACCGACTTGGCGCTAATGAGGGTTCAGTTACAAGATATGACAATGGGAAAGTGTTGTACCCCAATTTTTTCCCCTAAGATCCCTTCATCATACCATATTTCTTCAATCACAACAAGATCACATTAGGGCTTTTAGTTCTTCTCCCTATCTTTAGCCTTGCTCTTTTGAGGAGTTACCAAGCACCTTGACTTGTTTTCTTTTGTGATCATGGATATTTTTGCTTTGATTGTCTCTCTAATTAATAAAATGCAATATTGGTTTGTCTTACTTGTTAATAATGTAGGTAAAGGCAATGAGGTTTAGCAAGTTGCTTCATGGGTTCATGAGTTTATTTCCATGCCCTAGTCAATAGCTTGAGAAATTCAAAACCTCGCCATTGAAGTTGTTTTGGAAGAAATGGCATGACAAGGCCTATTTTGGTTCAACATATTTCAAAGTTATCAAAATTGATTCAAAAGTACAAAGGGTTAAGGGAAGAAGTTGTCATGATTGGACAAGATCTTGTTCCTATTGGTCACAAGAGCATATTTCTATCTAATTTCAAGATATGGAAGTGGTTTTGGTGGATATGGGTCCTCATAATCATCCTCAACAACTTCTATTCACAAAGGAAGAATATTGGCACAAAAAGCTTGTTCAAACTTGGCAAATTTCCTGAAAGCTTTCTCTTGATCTAGAGGCTAGGGTTTTGGACTTCAAAGGAGCATATCTTGCTCATCTTTTGGTATTTTTGAGTGATTCCAAAAACACCCTTCTCTTCAAAGAGTTAAAAATAAATTACTTCAAAAGTTCCAAGGATTTTTCATGTGGAAGGAACTTGGTGAAGAGGAAAGATTACAAGTCACTCAGATGAATCCCCAATTTTCTATATGTGACTTCAAATGGTCATAACTTGGTCAATTTTTATCACCTTGAGCCCATTATTTTTTCATGATGATCTTAAGGATGTGTACTTCATTCCTTCTTTTATATTCAAAGTGAGAAAATGGATGGAAGTTGCTTTAAGAATGCAAAAGATTATAGGTCATTCCATGATTTTTGACCAACTTCAACAAGTCATAACCTGCTCAATTTTTGGATATTTTGAGTGGTTCAAATTGCAAAATGTCATTCAAGAGATCTACTTCATTATATCTTTTTTGGTCAAGAGCAAATTCTAAGTGGAAGGCCATAGTTGGATGCAAAATATTATAGGTCATTTTTAAAGAAGAATTTGAAATATTTCTAAGTATGGAAAGTCAACTCTTTTTCTTCAACTTTGACTCCATGTAACTTTCCGCTCAAGCATCCATTTGATTCCATCATTTTTCCATTGCAAAGCTTGTAACCTCATCTTTCCAAAGCATCAAGAATTATTCCCTAAGACCCCTTGAGGTGGAAATGCCATGGATTTGAATGTGGTAGTTTGAAACTGATTTTTTCACAAAGTCTGGATTTTGAAATCTTTGTTTTGGCTTCTAATCACAAGATTTCCATGCGTTTTTGTTTCTAATCATGTTTAGCAACTTGCCAGAAGTGATTAGCATCATGAAACGCACGATTTGGCTGAGTTTTGATCAAGTTTGAGTCACACTTTCTTCATTATGCAAACCCACACGAATTCCCTCCAAAATGCATCATTTGCTATTCCTTTTGATCTCATTTACTTCCTTATAAATAAAGGGTCATCCTCCATTCAATTTCCCAAGCTTAGATAGCCAGAATCACCCTGCCAAACATGCTTCATAACCCAGAATTCAGCAACTTCGAAATCTATTCTCAAGCCTTTTTCAATCCATTTTCCCTCAATTCACCTTCTTTGATCTTCCCTAAAGCTAACCATATAATTACATTCAAGAATCGTTCCCTATACTGCTCCATAGAAGTCTGGTTTTAGAGCTCTGCAACTCAACTTCAATAGGTAGATTCCTTCATCAATTCTTCAAAACTCTGATATCATTGTGTTGCTCTCATTGCACTGCTTCTAGTCGCAACACTAACAGTTCACTGGAAACACGTTTTGACCATGAATTTTCAAATCCCTTTTCAAAACTTCCTTTCCAAATTGCTTGAGCTATAATTTATATAAATTTTGCGCGAGGGTGTGGTTGTTTTTGTCTTGAAGAGACGAAGCGATTGACATATGTCTGAGCTTATGATTTTACAGTTTGAGAGACCTGCAAATCACGTTGGCTGGAGGTTGAAGATGAAATACGTGACATCTTCCAACCAATGATGGCGTGCCATTTGTGTTTTTCAAAAATCTGATTTATTATTGATTCTGTACATTATTCATTAATGACCATGATATGCACAACGCGCCAGATCCCTTGGATTTGATTACTAATGCATTTTGACTCTCATCCAATGGTCCACATCTTTTACTTTTATTTTCTTTTTCTGATTTTTATATTTTAATTGTTTTAAATTTCAAAAAATCATAGAAAATTCATTTGTAGTCCAAAAAATCTGAAAAAATTATGAATTTTTTTTTATTATTCTCTTTCTGATTTTTATTTTTTCACAATTTAATTTTGTGTTTTGGTATTTTTTATAAATTTTACACTTATTTGATTTGTTTAAAATGTTTAAAAATACTTTTATACATTTTTAAATTCTGAAAAAATTATGGAATGATCCAATGATATTGTGACAAATATTGGTGACCTTATTTTACTTTTGTTTCTGACTTTACTATTTTTTACTATTTTTGTTTATTTCACCCATTTATTTTAATTTTAAAAAATAGTTTCTGACTTTTAAAAATTACCAAAAAATTTGTAAAAATTACTTGGCGTCTTTTCTGATTTTTCTATGGTCTTATTTTTCATTTCTTGATTAAGTTGAATATAATTGATATTTTCCTCATTATTTTCCATTTTTTTAAACACTTTTAAACCTTTTAATGTATATATTAAATATGATATTATTTTGTGATTATTTTTTGGCTGTCTTGGGTTGATCTTTTGATCATGGCTTTATTAACATCATTGGATCCATGGTGTTGAGTTTAACTCCATAAAAAATGGATGAATGATTTTAATAATAGTTTGAATAAATATTAATTCAAATGTGGTTTCTCTTTTGCCCTAATCCTCTTCATCCCATCCCCTTCTCATTGCACTAAATATTGTTGGAGCATGATCTCTATATCATGTCTCAAAACAAATGGTGCATAAATTGCTATTGACCGGCCTCAAAATAGGTACGACTTCTATATAAGTCCACTTACGATTGCTTAACATAGCGCTAAATTTTGCCCCGATTTGAATAAATGATCATTCGTGGCCCAAACTTATGATTGGAAGCCCAAGTATGTTAATTTGATCTCTTTGATCCAATAACCTTGAGATTCATTGTGTGGAGGCTTTGGTTCTACTAATCCTCTAATGGATCTACAACACCTTTGGTCAATGCGGATCACTTAAACATTGTTGATCATTAAATGATACTTATGAGAATTCCAAATGGATGATATACTTGACAAAAAGCAAATGCAACTTGTTGTGTGTAGGCTTTGGTTCTACCAATCCTCTAATGAGTTCCAAATACAAGTTTCAAGATGGTCATCCCACTAACCACTAATTATTGACTTGTTTTATCTTATTCTTTTATTCTTTTTTATGCTTTATGTACTATTTATTTTTTAGCATTTACATTTCATGCCATTTTCATCTTTGCTCATTTGAGCATTTATTTTCTTGCCATTTTACTTTGCTCACTTGAGCTTTTCTTTTCTTTTCTTAAGATACTTAATAATCAACATAAACCCTAAAAAACTCTTAATGGTACTTGGACTATTTGGTTACTATCCTTGGCATTATGGAGCATGAGACTTTTTCTTGGACTTAGGATTAGAGACCTTGGCCTATATTGGAGACCTTGTGATCCTATCTGATTATTTTGTCTGGAACTCTTGAGGTTTACCTCAATACATTGGGTTGCTTGTTTGTTTTTGTGTGCAGGTTTTTGTGATTACATTCTTTGTTCGTAATCTGGAATTCACCCGTATACAACCGTTACTCTGCCCAATTTTTGTGAAGACTTAATACATTTGAAGAGGTCTAGTATCTTTGCTTGCTTGGTTTCAATCCAAATAATGGGAATTCTATCTTGGCTCATAATGCCAAGCTTTGGCTTCTTGTTGGTTAGATGGTCCTTATCCTTAGATTTTACCTTATGCTTTAGGATAGCCTCTTCCACTCCTCTCATCTTCTTTAATTTCAAAAAACTTCTCCCTCCTTTTTTTAAACTCTTCTTGTTTCTAAACTTGAAACACTTTCATAATAAACTTGGACTTAGGTCCATGCATTTTTAAAATCTTTTCATAAACAAACTCCAATCAATTTAATAATACTTTGACCTTTTTTGTGAGAAGGCTAAAAGTCAATCAATCTCATTTCAAACCATTTTGCCACTTTAGTTTTTATCTTTAAACTTTCTCAAAAGGTTAGACTCTTGTCAATCCTTGTAGTGATGAAAACAACTATACTTCTACAATATGTAGTAAAGTGAGATATTTTCCACTTGGGTGTTGAGTGAGGCATTGTTGATTTTAAAATCCAAGCCATATCCTCCACTTTGAGATGATGCAAATTCTCCTTTCTCATGATTGTGGGTAGTAAGTATGTTTTCCACAGGGACAATGACGATGATGTCTTATCTCATAAAATCAACCAACACACTTGCGTTTCAAATTTTTAAAAGAGGAACTACGTGTACCCTGATCCCTTATTGCATGAAAGGTGGTACGTAGGCACTAAAGGTTCGCAACCGCGACGGGTGCAAAAATCATAAAAAATATATTTCTTTTCTCACCTCCACCATCCATTTTGTATACAACACATTTTATAGCCAAAATATACAGATTTTACAAAGAGGTTCATACGGAGTACCGTAGATGTTTAGGGTGCTAATACCTTCCCTTTGCATAAACAACCCCCTTACCTTGAATCTTTCTCCCTCTTTTTGGGTTATTCTCTCTTTTTCCATTCCTTTGGAAACAATAAAGCGCGGTGGCGATTTTTATTTTGATTTGTATAAAGTCTAGTCAATCCAATGGCTTAGTCTTGAACATTTCTACCGCTACAGAAAAAATGGCGACTTCACTGGGGAAAGATTGACCTCTTGCTGGTTCATCCCTAAGTGGGTTGAGCCTATCTTTGTTTATATCTGTATATGTGTTATTGTTGTTTATGTGTTATATTTTGTATATATGTTTGTTTGGATTTTCCTGGTTTTCAGGGTGCTTGGTGATTACTCATAAGTCCTATACCCGGACTTGGGCAAACTTTAAGATAGGACGGACGATATAGTCATGTTAACTTTGAGGGAGTAATCCCAAAAAAGGAGGCATGAGATCCCCCACTCAGTGGAGGCCCCTTTGATTGTAGTGTCGTTTACCGAGTAATCGGGAAGACGTACTGCTTTCAACCTGGGAGCCTGCTGAAACTGAGGACCGTAGAATACCTAACCCATCTTGGCCTTTTAGGTGTAGTGCGGAAGCTATGACGGAGTAATTCGGAAATAGTTTTCACGCGATACTACGCTCAGACGAGTCTTTCTTGAGAATATTACTAATTACCGAGTTAATCGGGAAGTTGGTAATATCCGAAGGAAGGATGTAGACTCTGGGAACCTCTAGAACCTTGTTCGGCAGGTGATAACTCTTAGACCAACACCTTATAGGTAGTACCTTCGACTTCATGCTCGTGACGTTGAACCTATGAACCCTATATGTGTGATCTTGTGTGTGATTGTTGCGTCATGCATCCATGCACTCATAAGCATCTTTTGAAGAAAACAATATTTCAAGGGATTTAAAGGTTGACTATTTGTGAATATCTCAGGTACTTTTAACCATGGATTCTGGAAAGAGAAAGACCGGGAAATACAATTTCAAGAATCCCAAGATAGATGAGTTGATCAGTCTAATTCTAGAGATTGAGTGTTGCATACTTTCGAAAGAAGTATGGGTCCATTATTCCTCTCATGAAGCTGAAGATGAAGGAGGGTATTCTCTCAACCTTGGTCCAGTTCTATGATCCGATGTATCACTACTTTACTTTTCCCGATTATCAGTTGATGCCTACACTGGAAGAGTATTCCTATCTATTGGATTTACCTGTTACCGATCGTGTTCCTTTTACTGGTTTAGAGGGTGAGCCAAAACCACATGAGATATCTGCTTTGATTCATCTGGGGAAGTCTGAGGTGGAAGCCCATATGACTACCAAAGGAGGGATTAGAGGATTACCAGCTCAGTTCTTATTGGAGAAAGCTCGTTACTTTTCCAGAATGAAGAGTATGGTTATTTTGAGGCCATATTCGCTTTACTTGCTTATGGATTATTCTTATTTCCTAATGTGGACAAGTTTGTCGACATTAACGCTATCAGGATTTTCATGATTGGAAACCTGGTTCCTACACTGTTAGGTGATGCTTATTACTCTGTTCATCTTCGGAGTTCTTATCATGGGGGAATGATTATCTATTGCACGCCTCTGTTCTACCGGTGGTTCATCTCTCATATGCCTCAGTCTGATGCTTTTTGGGATGTCAAGAAGGAACCTCGTTGGGCTCCTAAGATCATGGCTCTTACTCACTCGGATATTTATTGGTATCATCGAGCTTATCAGGATTGACAGTTGTGGTAGTTTCCCCAATGTACCTCTACTTGGTACAAAAGGAGGAATTAACTATAACCTTGTTCTTGCATGAAGGCAACTTGGTTATCCGATGAGGGATAAACCAAACAGTATTCATTTGAGTAGTTTTTTTCTGAAGGAAGGAGAAGACCATAGGGAAGCTAGAGAGCAGATTGCGAAGGCCTGGCATCACATTCCTAAGAAGAGTAGGAAGGATTTGGGACCTAGGGGTGTTGTTTCTTTGGAGCCATACCTTCAGTGGGTCCGATCGAGAGCCATTCAGTTGAAGATGCTATATACTCGGGAGAAACCCATGCCTGATCTATTTGTGAAGACCACTCCTCCCTTATTAGATGATCTAGAAGAGCTGCAACTCGCTTTGGTTAGGATGCAACAGGAAAGGGATGCTTGGAAGAACAAGTTCCATACTTTAGAGAGTTCCTACAGAGCAGACCTGAAGGAGAAAGACGATTTGATCAAGATCCTAGAGAGTCGAGTGGTGGAGTCTATACAGAGGCAAGGGGATTTATTTTCTCCTAAGCCGCAAACAGCTGTTGATTACTCACTTCCTGCTTCAGATGATTGGAAGGAAGTTGTCGTCAGACATGTGGAAGAAAACCAGAGGTTGAGGGCTCAGATTGCCAGGCTCACAGGGAAGCGCCAGCGTACAGATTGATCTCTATCAGTTCCTTTTCTCAGGATTTTAGATTGTATTTTCATCTTGTACTTTGGATCATTGAAACTTGTAATCCATTTTGGAGTTATTATAATAAAAAAAATTCAGTATCTCAAATGCGTTATTACTTTGATGTTTGCGATATGTCTATAAATGTTAAATCCCTTGAAATATTAAATGATAAAGTAAAAAAATATCATATGCATTGCATATCATGCATCATATTGCACATATTATGCATATCCAGGTGCCTTACCCAACTTTTTACTTTGTTCAGCAAGCTAACTCATCACTATAACACTCGGGCTAACTTCAAAAAGAAGATGGACAACTTGGAATAGGAGAATCGCGAGCTACGCGAAGAAGTTTCTTATTTGAAGGCTGGCTTGGCCAACTTGACTACTCTGATGGAAGCTCTGGTGGTTGCTCAAAATTAGCCACCGAGTGTTCAACCTCAACCAACAAGGGCAAATGTTGAAGTTCCAACTGTTCTTGTATCCGCCACTCCGAATGTTGTTCAAAACCGTATGCCTCAGGGATATCCATGGGGAATTCTAGAGAATTTTGCACCTGAAGGTTTCAATTTGGGCCCCCAAGATGCTCTAGTGGTTCAAACTATTGTTACTCCAGCACCTCCTATGGTGCATACTGTTCCTGCTGCACCTCCTTCGGTGAATTTGGTTCCGTTTGTTAATGAAGATGTGTGTCGTCCTTTCCCTTTGCCGAGTGAAGACTTGGGTCTTTATGACAGAATGGATGATTTCTAAGAGCAGTTTGATAGAATTCAAAGAGAGGTGAAGGCTCTTAGGGGAAAAGAGCTATTTAGGCAGAATGTGAATGAGTTGTGTTTGGTCCTGAATGTTAAAGTTCCTGCTAAGTTCAAGGTCCCGGAGTTTGAGAAGTACAAGGGCAACACTTTCCCTCGTGCTCACTTGGTGATATACGTGAGGAGAATGTCTACCCACACCGATGATCAGCGTCTGCTGATTCACTTTTTCCAGGATAGTCTGACCGGTGCAGCATTGAAGTGGTACATGAGTTTAGACAGCGCCAACATCCATACTTTTAATGATTTAGGAGAAGCATTCATTAAACAATACAAATACAATGTGGACATGGCGCCCGACCGTGACCATCTTAGGGTCATGGTTCAGAAAGACAGAGAATCGTTCAAGGAGTATGCACAGAGATGGCGCGAAGTGGCTGCACAAGTGATTCCTCCCATGGAGGAGAAGGAAATGACTAAAATTTTTCTGAAGACGCTAGGCGCTTTCTAGTACGAAAGAATGGTAGCAAGTGCCCCAAGTGATTTTACAGAGATGGTAGGAATGAGTGTCTGCCTAGAAGAGGCAGTAAGAGAAGGTCGTTTGACAAAGGGTGAAGGATCAGGAGGTGTGAAAAAGCCAGCTTATGGGTTTACAAAGAAGAAAGAGGGGGATACAAATGTTGTCATACAAGAGAGGAGAGTGAACGCTCCTAGAAGGAATTATTAGCGTCACCAGCAAGTTGCCTCAGTTACTCCTGTTATGTATTCCGCTCCGACTACCGTTGCTTACCAAAGACAGTCCCAGCAGGGAAGCCAAGGGAATAATCAGAGAAGGGAGAACTATGACCCTATTCCCATGAGCTATGCAGAACTGCTACCAACATTGATTCAGAAGAAGTTGGTCCAGACACGACCACCTCCAGCCGTACCATCACCATTGCCTTGGTATTACAAAGCTGACCAGACGTGTGCTTTTCATCAGGGAGCACCATGGCATAGTGTTGAGAATTGTTATCCTTTGAGGAATGAAGTGTAAAGGTTGGTGAAGTCTGGAATTCTATCTTTCAAAGACATTGGACCTAATGTGAAAGACAATCCTCAACCCAAGCATGGAGGAGTGAATGTTGTGAAAATGGTGGCCGGTTGTCCAGGTGACTTTCATATTTTTGAAATTAATTTGGTTAGAGGAGATTTGGTGAAGATGCACACAGACCTCTATGAAATCAGTTATTATACGCATGACCATGCCGGTTGTGCTGTTTGCAGTACAGACATACAGGGTTGTGAGAAGATAAAGGCCGATTTACAGGAGATGATGGATGAAGGTTTAATCCATATAATCAGGCTTAGGGCAGAATATGAAGCGGAAGTGAATATGGTTTCTGGATGTTCGGGTGAATTCAGAATTTTTGATGTGGAGCATTTGAATGAGGATCTCGCACAGTTGCATGCTACCTTCTGCCATACTGCTGGTCAGGTGGAACACCAATATGGATCTTGCATAGTTTGCTGTCAAGACCCCCGAGGATGTTCTATTGTGAGAGAGGGTGTTCAATTGTTGTTGGACAATAGAACTATCAAGATCACAGGTCAGAGATATGATTATCCCGAGATTGATATGGTTGAAGTTTGTTTGATGGAAGAAGATTCAGAGGAAGAGTATGCCTCCACGGATGAGTATTTCTCTTCAGATGAAGATTTGTTTGCCGAAAATGACTTTTTGATGGTTGATTGTGTTAAGGAAGGGGTAAACATCATTGTACCTTGTTTTGGTGCACCCTCTCATCTTGAGGTGGAGTACCATAGCAAACCAGCTGTTACCCATTGTAATTAGTCTGCCAGGTCCTGTTCCCTATAAATCAGATAAGGTTGTGCCTTACAAATACAACGCTACAATCTTAGAAGATGGGGTGTGTTGTACCCCAAAATTTACCTTCTTTATTTCGACCTTTTTGGCTTACATTTCATTATTACATACATGCATATCATTGGTTTTGAGGTTATGGAATCAAGGTATATTTAGCAAACTTCTTCAGGTTACAGGCAACGTTTATTTCGTCAATGGATGTTCGAAGAGTATTTTTAGTGCTGAAGATCGGTTCGCCGTTTCGCAACGATTCGAGGTTCAAAGATTCACAAGTCTAACCCGAAGAGTCATATTCATGTGTTCTTCGCCAAGATATCTCTGATAACATATTCTCAAATTTAGGTTCGACTTGAGAGCCAATTCTTTAAAGAAGGTCTCCGACTGTGTGATTTTTCTCGAAGAAATGTGTTGAAAAAGTGTGCTGAAAGTGCAGTTTTTACACATTAAAAAAATTCATAACTTGAAGATCGTGGCTTGTTTTGAACCCGTTCTGGTGGCCAAAATTCTGTCTTGACGTCATCTACGTATTCATCTATCACGGCTGGAAACCAATTTCAATCAGAAGGTCTTCAAAAATATGGATTTATCAAGTATTTTCGTACAGAAAATTTGTGACAGAAGTTTATTTGCGTCATGTTCAGAAAATCATAATTTGGTCGATTTTCATCATATCAAGCTGGTTCTAGCGCCAAAATTTCAAAAATAGAGTTTACTACGTATTCACAGGAGGTATCGAGCTCGAACAGTATCCAAAAGGCCTTCGTTTTTTGCTCAGCGTGCGCGTGACGCGCCGAAATCCTGAATGCTGAATATTATTTCATCTGGGTCAAAACTTTGAAAATTCATAACTCGGTCAATTTTTATCGGATTGGGCTCATCTTTTTACAAAAGGTCACTAACTCAGAGATCTACAACTTTTCTTCCAAAGTAGAGACCGGGTTATGCTCTGATCAATACCAGTTTTTTATTGAAGAACGTGTCAGAGTTGACACTGGAGCCCAAAATAAGTTTGTCTGAGCCAAAACTTAAAAAATTCATAACTAATTTACTGTTTATCCAATTGAGCCTATTTTTGGACAGCAGTTAGTTCTCGATATCAGCTACATTTTGTTTTCATATTTCAACTTCAGAAATTGCACTTAAGCCCCTGCGATTTAGCGTGGAACGTGATGGACTCAAGTGAATATTGGAGGCCCAATTGCATATTCAAAGCCCATATCTTTGCTCTAATTTCCATTATATAATCTCATTCTTTTCACACAAAGGAAGGACGAAAAAAAACCTTTGCCACAACCCTGTAAGAATACCAAATTCTTTCAAGAACCCTAAAACCTTTAAATCCTTATTACAAATCCTTATCTCACTACAAACAAGTCATCCTTGTTACAAATCCTCATCTCACTACAAACAAGTCATCCTTGTTACAAATCCATATCTCACTACTTCTCCAGTAAGTAAGGGTAAGGCTGGTTTGATCTTCATGATCAAAAGGGTATAATCATTCATACATGCCATATCGGTTTTAACATTAAACTTTTTTCATATATTTGCTTTATTTGTATTTCATGATATATAGTAATTTATTTAATGTGTTCATGAGATTCAACACTGCAGATTTAGACAGAGTCCCATGCAGGTTCATTATAGAACGCTGAGGCCAAAATAGAACAACCACCAATGCATGACAAGGCAGGTAACTTGAGGAGGTTAAGGAGGTTAAGGGCGTGGGTTCAACAACCACCCCTATTGGTTTTGGTTTTCTTCCTTTCTATTTATCCTTTTACCTATTTTTATTCTTTCCGTTTAAAATCTTTTTCATAAAACTTAACATTTTTCACAAACCTTTGATTTTTCCTCCTAAACTCGAATAATTAATTTTAGGTCTTTTTTTAAATTTAATTTTAGGTTTTAAATTAATTTTTGGTTCAACAACCACCCATGACATTTGCATTATCTTTATTTTCTAACCCATTTTTCATTGATGTTTCTTCCCCTATCTATTTTTTGGCAAACTTAATTCTTTCTTATTAATCATTACACATAAATATTTTTTTTCAAAACTAACTTTTTTTATTATTAAAATTAGTTAGGTTTTAGGTTTTTTTTCTTATTAACCATTTTTTTCCCCAAAATTAATCTTTTTTTAAATTAAAACTAATTAGGATTTAGATATTTTAATTAACTTTTTTCAAAATTAATATTTTTTATTAAACAATTAGGTTTTAGGTTTTCTTTGTAATTAACCCTTTAATTAACCTTTTTTTTAACAAATTAGGATTAGGTTTTTGTTTTAGTTAGTAACTGAATTTATGGCTTTTTTTCATTTATTAATAAATTAAGTTAAATAACTTTTTTTATTAAAATTAGTTAGAATTAGGTTTTTTAATTAACTTAAAATTATTTTCTACAAAAAAACACCAAAAACATTAACTTAGAATTTTCGGTTTTAATTTTTCCTTAATTTCTTTTTATTTATTCTTTTACATTTTTATTTCTAGGAAAATTGTATAGGTCGCATTATCAATATAATATCATAGATTTATCTTTTCTCACATTTTTTTTCTAATTATGTAATTGCTTCCGGGATTTAATAGTTTTAGGATTTCTTTTCTGCACTCTTCATTATTATTGTAACTGTTCATGGTTTGTAATAGTTTAATTTAGGGCTTTTACTTTTTGCTTTTCCCCGGGTTTTTGGCTATGTAATTAATCCCCCTCCTTGAAGCCTTGTAATAGCGTAGATTTATTTTCCGCTTTTAATTTCCACAATCTTTAACTGTCTAGATGTATGGCTAATAGGATTGTATGACAAGAATGTCTGGAAAATTAAAATGGTAGATCACCTAATGTGCAAAAGATTAAATAACTGAAACAAATCATATGCACATATTCACTCCTAGGGTACTCCTCACTTGGTTGCCTCGAAAAACAATGGTCATGTTCCTCGAACGCAGGGATATCTTAGAAAAAGACCCTCAATCTAAAAGTCATCATAAAGATCATAGTCCCTTAACGTCCCTCGAGTTGCCTATGAGAAATGATCTTGTCCCTCGATGTTGCCTACGAATATATGATGACAGTCTCTTCGAAATGCTAAGGTACCCTTACATGTTGCCTTCAATGACCATTACGTCCCTTTCGATAGTCCCTCAAACATCCAACGACTAGGGTTACCTACTCACTAATAGTAGGATAACATGGTCTAAAGGAAACAAGAATAGAAACGATCTTTTTTCGAGTTGGTAGAATCTTAAGTACTTGCTCAAATCAAACTTTTCGCACTTACACTTTTCAAACAAATCTTCAAAACAACTTCGTCACACCCTTGAGGACTGATACAAGGGTTATCACGAAGTAAAACTTTTCAAAACAAAGCACACACAAGCAATTTAAAAAATGAGCAAGTACCTAAACCATGGATAGAAAGGGTGCTAACACCTTCCCTTTCTATAATCTACCCCTCGTACTAAGAATATCTCGAAAAAGGATTTTTTCTATACTTTTTTCCTTTACGATTGGATGAAATAAAAGTCGGTGGCGACTCTTACCTACGGCGACATTTTGTGAATAAAAAACACAAAAGGCAAACCAGCGTCAAACATTAGGTTCTGCCACCGTATCACAGAATTGACGACTCTGCTGGGGATTAATAAGTGGGGTCTACCTTAGGATCTAGGTCATTAAAATTACTTCTCTTGATTGCTTTGTTTGCTTTATTTTTGAGGGTTTTGTTTGGGGTTACTATAGATCCTATACCCGGATCTGGGGGCACTCATTAGGTAAGTATCAATAGATTGTGAGGGAACTGTACGACGTAGACTGATACGGTTGAAGCAGTAGCTACGTTGGTGTGGCACTTTAGTTGGTACCGGTATCCCTTGTGGTGAAACGAGGAGAATACAGGGCCGCTGCGTGGTGTCGTGAAGCACTAACGAACCTTAGAACCTTAGTTGAACAACTTGGCCATTAGAAAGTAGTGAGATAGCCAACCTCGGTATAGAGCTGAGAACTAGTTGATACTCGATACTACACTCATTGAGATCATACTTTCGGATATTTTGGCCGCAAGAAAAGATTGAGAGCTGAAATAATGCCCGATAAAGAATGGTCAGTGATATTGAGAATCTCTAGAACCCGGTTACTTTTTTAGGACAGGTTGAACCAACTAAACTTCAAGAGGGTACTACCTTAAAACCCATGCAAGCCTAAACCTAAGGTTGTTTGTGTGACTTGTGCGCTTTCAACTTGAACTACTTGCAGGGTTTTATTATCTGACAACATGAGTTCCTCGCATGTTTTGTTTCCAGTCCTTATCCAATAAATTGGATTTCTTGTCGGGTTTACTTGCTTACATCACCTCACACTTTTGCTTAAATGCATAGCATACACATCATAACATCATACCATAACATTTCCTTAACGATACCAAGGATCTCAAGGGCGTGTGGTGTAGGTTATGATGAACCAAACGTCTCGCAAGGGGCAAGGGGATTTATTTTCCTCTAGCCAATGTCGTCTAGAGATCAAAACACGATAACTTGAGTCAGTGGCTATGACCCACTCGATATGGTGAGCTTGACTCTTGTAGAAGGACATTCAATGATACGAAGTTCTTCAATCAAAGTTGCAATCAAATTCTAACAGTCTCTTGTGTTTACCCCGCGAGATCCTTGAAAACATTGCATACATATATCTACATATCATTGCATAACAGGTCTTCCAGTACAAGCCTCTCATGTTCTCGCTGTTTATTTCAGCAATGGTTCTCAAACAAGACAACAAAGACCTTCAAACTCAAGAAGCTCAGTTCAGGGAAATATTCCTAAACCTATCCAAGGGGCAGGAAGAGTTGAAAACACTCCTTGTTGGGAACTTGGTCAAGAAAAGTCCTGAAGACAACAAGGACGAACAACTGGAACAACTACAAGTGGAGGTTGATGCAATGAGAACCCAGATGTTTGGGCATATGGCACTTATCCAAGGCCTAACCCGGGGACAAGAAGAGCTGAGAACCATTATCAACCAACTTCATCAAGACAGATACAGCAGTATGAAGCAAACAGCCAAGGCCGGGGACCAAGTCATTGATCAACCTCCAAGAAGACAAAAGGTTGGTTTGGTGAAGAGTGGACCTTTCCAAGTTACTACTACATCACGGGTCCAACAACAACCTCTCCAAAAACAACGGGTTGATCAGAGTAAGCCAGATATGCCCAAAAGGAAGTTTACCAAACTCAACATGTTGCTGTCTCAAGCTTTGCAACACCTGTTAAGGATGAATCTGATTACGTTGATAGGACCTCATCCGAATCCCAAGACTTCTTCCCCTAACTACAATCCTGATGCAAGGTGTGCATACCCTTCCAAAAGCCCGGGGCATGATACTGATGACTGTTTGGGCATTGAAAAATAAAATTCAAGACCTGATTGATGAAGGAGCGCTAGAATTTTCACAAGACGGTCAGGCTGAGTTCTTCTGCCATCCGTCCAAAGCATACCATCTGAAGTGACAAGTTCTCACAAGAAGACTTTTCATTCATTATAATTTTCAATGTGTAATTTTCTTTTGATTTGTTTGAACATTTATTCATATCAAACCTCGTTATTTCATCAATGCATTGCACATGTTTGTCTTGAATCAATTCATTCGTATTCACTATTTCAAAAATGCGTTCTTGTTTCCTTTTGTGATATTCAACTCTCAATGAAAAACTCTAAGCCTTATAGGGAGGATGATGAAAATGATACCATAATCTCTACAGTATGCTTTTGAACAGACCCCGCTGACGATGTACAGGCGTTGTTTCAAATCCTAAACAATGGAGTTATAAGGAAGATAATCCATAGTCAACCACTTCGAGCCAAAGAAGTAGGAGTTTTTCTTTTCGCACAAATTAAAACCCTTAATCACAACCTGAGGTAGGGTAGTTTCTCATTTAATTCAGATGTGCATTCAGTCACAATATTCTACTTCATACATAATGGGTGGCATCAAAGACGTCCTTCCAAAACAAAAGATGGTGATGGTTCCCTATAATCGTCAAGACAAGCAGTCATTATCTCTCGAAATAAAAGCCCATTAAGTCAAAACCTACGAAGGAGAATTAAGAAAAAACGGGGGCATCTCGCTGACTGTAATCACAAAAAGAAACAGTTCAGGAAAAACACAGGGATAATAAAATAAAAAAGAAAGAGATCCTACAAATCCTCAACAATAAAAAAAGACTGCCTATTCAAAATAATATGTCAGTACCCGAACCATCACTGGAATATCAGAGCAAAGACTCAAACAGGATCTAATTGCCCAATTAGCTGAGTTTAGGATCGAAGAACATCACGAAGAACGGGTGGGTACAAATAAAATTTGAGCCTTTATCCTTTGTTTCTTAAACCGTGAACCAGGATACGTTATAACCCTTAAAAGTCCTAGCTGAAGCATGGGTTAGTTCGAAAGCATACTGTTACAAAAGGTATCCTGACTCCTGAAGGTCCGTTACAAATCCTGAGTTGATATCACATCTTTACAAAATTCTATTTTACTAAAAAAAAACTGCATTTTCAAAACCTCGAGACAGACATAAGCTTTGCATTATTAAAATAACATTGTTTGCATATGACTATTTGTTCAACAACAGAGAAATTCGCATGTCGAATATCTAGTGAACAAAAACCTTCTCAATAAAAAGGATCACCTCAAGTGGAAAAACACTTCCAACCAAGGGGCACGGCATGATCATTGTCCATCATCTGGGGCAGTCAAGTCAAGATTCAAGGAATCTCTCAAAGATGCCAAATAGCCAGGGGAAGTTCTCCATCTGAATCCCTTGTGGCATTGGTCATGAATTCCAGCAACGAATCTTGTACGATCAAACAAACATCTTCTGGTAGTGTGGAAACACTTACTACTATAGAGAATGATAATTCTCCGTACCCGGTGAGCGTGGACATAGTCAGAAAATACTGCGCATGAACAAAGACCCTATAGGTCGACTGGCCTAGGCAAAAATAAGGGCATCCCGACGAACCAAAAGGATTCGGGCAAAAATTAGGGATAAAAACAAAAAAGATTTGTACACTCGGTAAGTCAAAAACCTAAAAAGGCGGCTTGGCCAAAAAAGGGTATCCCGGTGGACTGAAAATCTGAAAAGACAGTCCAGGCAAAAGTTAGGGATTTGAAGCGTACGACTATGTCCCGTCATCTTATCATCCTGATCAGCATCCACAAAGCCTCTGTGGGTACTTTCTCCAGCAAGTACAGGGGAAGAAAAGTCCTGATGCAAAGTTATTGTCGTATCCTCAACATACGACCCTGTGACATCTACACTCCCCACAGAGTAGAGGCAACTAAAGCTTTGACATCGGCTTCCCCAAACAGGAGCTACTTTCCCCAGAAAAGTTCTTTCAGAGAATCGACGTCTATATTCCCCGACCAAATTTCATAATCGCAAGAGGTTCGTAAAGTTGTCTCCCAAGCAGAGTTTATTTCTCTGAATATAGAAGCTCAATCCCTAACAGAGTTTATTTCTCCGGCTACAGAAGTTCATCCCCCAGTGGAGTTTATCTCTCCGAATCGGCAAGATCTTCCAGCAAAGCATCTCCTCTCTCAAACAGAGTTATTCCCCCGTGGAATTGTTCTCAAGCAGAGTCTCTCCTCGGTAGAATATCCGTAAACAAGAGGCAAATCCCCAACATAGTCATCTCCGGTTCACCATCGCCAGCGGAAGTAGAAGAACCACTTTTTCTATGACGTTCAGGGACTCAATTTTCATTACTCTCTAGCAGCGGCCAGGGATTTATTTTCCCACTCGGATATGTCAAAATAGCATTTCATTTTCATATATCATGACGCGCGCATACACACTGCATACAACATAGTCTCATTTATTTTGAGAACGTCATCATACAATGCATTTCATGCATCATATACGATTAATCATGTATCTTTTCAGGAAAGATGGGTATCATCAAAACCTTCCAGCAAGTTCAAGATTAGCTTCTGAAACTAAATAGAGTAATTATCTGCACGATCAAATGCAGCTTTACACGAGTTCGTCACGAAGCAATCTTACACGGGTTTCTCCTAAATGAAGCTTCACACGGGTTCATCCTGAAAAATCTTACACGGGTCCTTTCTCATACATTTCCGAATCAAGTTTTACACGAACTTATCACAAAGTAACCCTACTCAGGTTCCTCCTGAAGTTTTACACGAACTTATCACAAAGTAACCTTACCCAGCTCCCTTCTCGGTTCAGATGCAGTTTTAACCAAATTCCTCACGAAGCAACCTTATCCAGGTTCCTTCTCAAGCCCTACCATCCAGGCTTTCATATCGAAGTAACCCTACTATCCAGGTTCCTTCTCAAGCCCTACCATCCAGGCTTTCATATCAAAGTAACCCTACTATCTAGGTTCCTTCTCACAGCCCTACTATCCAGGCTCTCATATCAAAGTAACCCTACGACCCAGGTTCCTTCTCATAACCCTACTATCCAGGTTCCTTCTCACAGCCCTACTATCCAGGCTTTCATATCGAAGTAACCCTACTATCCAGGTTCCTTCTCACAGCCCTACTATCCAGGATTTCATATCGAAGTAACCTTACTATCCATGTTCCTTCTCACAACCATACAATCAAGGCTTTCATATCAAAGTAACCCTATTATCCAGGTTCCTTCTCATAGCCCTACTATCCAGGCTTTCATATCGAAGTAACCCTACTATCCAGGTTCCTTCTCACAGTCCTACCATACAGGCTCTCATATCGAAGTAACCCTACTATCCAGGTTCCTTCTCACAGCCCTACCATCCAGACTTTCATATCGAAGTAACCCTACTATCCAGGTTCCTTCTCACAGCCTTACAATCCAGGCTTTTATATCGAAGTAACCCTACCATCCAGGTTCCTTCTCGATCCCTACTATCTAGGCTTTCATATCAAAGTAATCCTACGACCCAGGTTCCTTCTCACAACCCTACTATCCAGGCTTTCATATCCAAGTAACCCTACTATCCAGGTTCCTTCTCATAACCTTACTATCTGGGTTCTCCCTCTATCCCCAGACAACAGTCCACAACACTGTAAGACCGGGACCCGATCAAACACGATTGGTTTTGCATCTCTCCAATAAGTCGCGGTGCAGCATATACCCCGACCAGATACGCAGTTCACTTCCGCTTCCCCAAACCGAGATGATTCCCCAGTAGAGTAACGGACAATTGAAGCTCCTAAAATTATATTTCTCCCAAGACAGAGACCAATATTCCTCAGCTGATTCCTCCTTAACGATAGGAACATAAATTCTCATCAAAGGTGTGATACGGTGGGAGAACTGACTTGGGATTTTGCGTTTGTGTTTGCAAATGTTTCGGTTTAGCAAGAGTCACCACCGACTTTTTATTTTATCCTAAGGAAAGGTCATAAAGCACAGGAAAGACCTTTGAGATGTTTTCTTGTGTTCGGGGAGTAGATTATAGAAAGGAAGGTATTAGCACCCTTTCTATCCATGGTTATCCATGGGCTCTTAGTTACTTGTTTAGATCACTTGCTTTGCTTTTTCAATTGTTTGAAATGGTGCTCTTCAATTGTTTGAAATGGTGCTTTGTGTGTGGTTTTGAAAGATGTTTTGAAAAGAGGCCATCGTTGTGGCAACCTTTGTAATGATTCTTGTTTGGATGTATACAAAGGTGTTTTTGTCTTTTGAAAAGTTTTCAATGTTTGAAAGTAGGGTTTTTAAATTGTGTTGTGAAGTGTGTTTTGAAGATAGCAAGGATGTTTTAGCAAACTTTGATCAAGTAACTAAGTTGTCTACCCTATTTTACTCCAATATATTTCTTATGTTTTTAACCCTTTTAATAGTGTTGTTACACCATTGTATTTGGTGAACAACCTGTGTTAGGATATTAAACGGGACAGGCGCAGGTCATCATATAGACCATGATAGCAATTGTGTCAAGCATCTTTTGGCAATTTTCTTGAGGGACTTGATTATTTTGTTTAGGCAATTCAGATAGCGTCATCGAGGGACTATGATCTTTGTTTTTGTTTTTGTTTTGCCAAAATACTTGACATGCATACCATGGCCCATTTTTGAAGGCAACAAGTGGATTGTAACCCTAGGGGTGTAAGTGTGCATTGTGTTTATTTTTCATGCATTTTTGTCTTTGATTAGGTCAAGCTATTTGTTGGTTTTGATTTTGTATGCAAACCCTAATCTCTAATCATGGCATAATTGAAAGCTTAAAAGTGCGAGAATTTAAATTCTACACTATTACAACATGATATAGGGAGGGGGGTACAAATTTTAATAGGGGATATTGGACAAGAAGTATAAAACCCTAATTACTATTACATCCAAATTGAATTTGCAAGGCATAATATTTAAATGTACAATATTTAAATAAAATACAATAAATAAATATTAAACAAAATGTATTATGCAAAAAAAATGATTTTGTGTATGTAAAGTATTTTCAATGGAAAGAAAAGTAAAGAAATAAATAAAAAAGGTTATTTTTAATTATTTTTGTTTTAGGGCAAAAACCCTAATTCCTTAGGAAAATGAATATAACGTATTTTTTATGTACAAAAAATATTAAT
>CATIWC010002024.1:0-93141 GCA_948472305.1 Vicia faba | reverse complement strand
ATTATTATTATTATTATTATTATTATTATTATTATTATTATTATGATTATTATTATTATGATTATTATTATGATTATTATTATTATTATTATTATTATTATGATTATTATTATTATTATTATGATTATTATGATTATTATTATTATTATTATGATTATTATTATTATTATATTATTATTATTATGATTATTATTATTATTATTATGATTATTATTATTATTATTATTATTATTATGATTATTATTATTATTATTATTATTATTATTATTATTATTATTATTATTATTATTATTATTATTATTATTATTATTATTATTATTATGATTATTATTATTATTATGATTATTATTATTATTATTATTATTATTATTATTATTATTATTATTATTATGATTATTATTATTATTATTATTATTATTATTATTATTATTATTATTATGATTATTATTATTATTATGATTATTATTATTATTATTATTATGATTATTATTATTATTATTATTATTATTATTATTATTATTATTATTATTATTATGATTATTATTATTATTATTATTATCATTATGATTATTATTATTATGATTATTATTATTATTATTATTATTATGATTATTATTATTATTAGTTTATTATTATTATTATTATTATTATTATTATTATTATTATTATTATGATTATGATTATTATTATTATTATTATTATTATTATTATTATTATGATTATTATTATTATTATTATTATTATTATTATTATGATTATTATTATTATTATTATGATTATTATTATTATTATTATGATTATTATTATTATTATTATTATTATTATTATTATGATTATTATTATTATTATTATTATTATTATTATTATTATTATTATTATTATTATTATTATTATGATTATTATTATTATTATTATTATTATTATTATTATTATTATTATTATTATTATTATTATGATTATTATTATTATTATTATTATTATTATGATTATTAATATTATTATTATTATTATTATTATTATTATTATTATTATTATTATTATGATTATTATTATTATTATTATGATTATGATTATTATTATTATTATGATTATTATTATTATTATTATTATTATTATTATTATTATTATTATGATGATTATTATTATTATTATTATTATTATTATTATTATGATTATTATTATTATTATTATTATGATTATTATTATTATTATTATTATTATTATTATTATTGAATGTTGTGTGCAGTAACTGTTATTAACTGCTTTGTAACTGCTTAGGTAGTTAGAGTTATAAATACAGGGTGAAAGGGAAAAGGGAGGGGCATTAGGTATTTTGTATGTTGGTTGGTTTGGGAGAGACTGGGCTCTCTAATTCCCAGAGGTTGGTTTATTTGTCAATTCTTGGTTATAAATAGTTTGTACTTTGGTATTAGTTCTTATCAACTGGTATCAGAGCAGTTATGATCTGAAGCAATAAAATTACAATAGGCGAAAATGGAAATGGCACAATTTGACGACAACAAAGATACCTATTGGTGGTTGATTTGTATTGAGAAGCATTTTGATGTTATGGGAAAACCTGAGAGTGAGAAGTTATTCGAGGCGGTGAAAGCATTGAGAAATCGTGTTATCGAATGGTGGTTGTGGTAGAGTCAGCACCATCTACAAGATAATTGGTAAATGTTTTCGGTTTGCGCTGCTATGACATTTTAAGCCAGAGTATAGACCTTATTCCTATATCCTATGAAGAAGAGGAACCTGAATTAGAATCGGAGTCGCCGACACCTCACACATTCAACCTTCAACAAGAAGAAATAAATAAAGGAAACTCCATTCTCATTCAGATAACGGAAGAAATAAATGAGGAAAAGGTAGAAACTGCAAAAGTAGCGGATGCCAAATTTTTTGTTATGAATGTCATTGTTGAAAAGCAACAAGTGACAACAATAGACTTTTACAAAGTTCTTGGTATCAAAAGACACTTTTGTAAGTTCCTTAGTTTTAAGGATTGATATTAATTTTTGTAAAATAAATATAGCATTAATATGTTAGATATGATGTGTGTAATACGGTAGGAGAACTAACTTGGGTGTTTTGCGTTTTATCGCAATTATTATGGATAGCAAAAGTCGTCACCGACTTTTCTTTTATCCAATAAGGAAAGAGTGAAAAGAACAGGAAAGACCTTTGAGATATTTTCTTGAGTTCAGGGGGGTAGGTTATAAAAAGGGAAGGTGTTATCACTCTTTTCATTCATAGTTATCTATGGGCTCTTAGTTTCTTGCTAGATCACTTTTGAAATTGCTTTGTTTGAAATGGGTTTGTGATGAGTTTTGAAAGTATTTTTGAAAAGCGTCTTCGTTTAGGCAAACTTTGTAATGATTCTCGTCTCTATAAGAATGCATACAAAGGGTTGGACTTTTTGAAAATATTTCATATCTTGAAAGTGTTTGGTGTGTTTGAAAAGATATTTATTTTTGAAGATGAATTGTGAGCACGCAACTAAGAACGTTCTACCTACTCAAAAGTCTTTTGTTCATTCCTTCCTTCCTTTGGTATTGCTATCTCACCATTGATTGGTAAGTAGCCTTATCTTTGGATGTGAAGGAACGGGCGTAGGCCATCGTATAGTCATAGATAACAATATTGTGAGATATCTTAGCATTTCTCTTTAGGGACTAAGATTATTTGTAAGGCAACATTCGAAGCGTCATCGAGAGACTATGATCTTGTATTTTTTATTGTTTTTGCTAAGATGTCTCACATGCATATCATGACCATTTTCTCAAGGCGACAAGTGAGGTTAACCCTAGAGTTAAAAAGTGCGCAAGTGTTTGTATTTCATGCCTGAATTTATCTTAGATTAGGGTTTTCTAAACATTTGTTTTATCTTGCCATACAAACCCTAATTACTAGCATTTATATGAAAGTGATAAATTGCAGAAAATAAATATTCTATGCTATTACATTATTTGGGGATGGGGTGTAGAAATTTACAAATGGGAATTGCAAGAAATTAAATCCTAATTATCTATTACAACCATATTGAATTTGAATAAATGTACAGGAAATGAAATGAATATAATGTATAAGAAATAATATGAATATGACGTACAAAAATTGAAATAAATAATATACAAGAATGTAAAGAAACAATGTATAAGGTAATGAATGAAAAAGAAATGAATTATTTTGGTTTTGTTAAGAAAAAGTTTTTATTTTAACCTAATAAACTAAAAAGAAAATGATTTAATAAGAGAAAAATGAATTAACTTAATTTAGAAAAGAAAATATTTTTTACTGTTTTTATGAAAAGATTTTAATATTAACTAAAATAGCATAAAAATAAATTAGATTAAGAGAAACCCTAAATTCTAAGTTAGTTTGAAAAAAAAAAGAAAATAAATAAACCTGGGTCTAATTATAAAATTAATTAAGAAAAAGAAATAAAGTTTGTAATACAATGTTTTTTTTTTCTCTTTATGTTGTTGGTCTTGAAATAAAATAAATAGATATAGTATAAATAAATAAATATTTTTGTTATTTTTAGTTGGTAAAAAAAATAATATTAATAATAATAAAATAAAGAAAAGGAAAATAAAAATAGAATTATAAAAATAAAATCAAGAGGGGGGTGTAAAATGATTTGCAGTGGTTTTGTAGTAAAAAAGAAAAGAAGTGTTGTTTTGGGTCCAAAGTGATTTTTGTAGTAAAAAACAAAGAAAATAAAAAAGGGTTAATGGGTTGTGTGGTAGGTAGTGAGCAGGGGGGTGCGTGTATGAGAATGAAGCTGGGCTGGGCTGGGCTGATAGCAAATAGCAAAAGGGGGGGGGGGGGTGGCGTTGAAGAGATACCGGGCTTGGTTGATTGGGCCTGATAATTTGTTTTCTAACAAAACAAAACAACACAAAAAATCCAAATGAATTCATTTATTATCACTCACTCTCTCTCTCTCTTACTCTCTCGTTCTCTCCTGTGCTCTCTTGTTCTCCTCACCAGAAACGAAGAAACGCCGCGCCGGAAATCTCCCTTGCAACGGCGGCGGCGAAACTCCAATATTCATTTTTCTTTCATTAATCTCTTCCTCTCTTTCTTCTAATCACTAATCTGATATTTGATTTTGCAGAAAATGCGTGATTTGGCCTAGATCTTAAAGGGGGTGAGTGAAAACCCTAAGGGCTCCAATTTGGCCCTTGAAGCTTATTTTGGATGAGATCGTTCCTCTCAATTTCTTCTTCTTCGTATTTCTTATATTCTGAAGGGTTAGGGTTTTGCGAAAATGATGAAAAATGTTTAGGGTTTTGTTGTTTGTGTTACAATTTTGTGTTTTATATATATTTGTGTATCTGTGTTTGTTTAGATTTGCTAAAAAACAAAGATTTTTAAGGGGTTGAAACAAGTGTTGCTGCAATTTTTGTACCTCTGTATATTTTTTGTGAAAAAAGATTTTGGGTTTGTGTATATTTTCTATGGGTTTGTCAACAGACTCTGAGCTGTATATTTTTTGTAAAAGAAAGCTGAAAACTATTTGGGATGTTTGTATAAAAGTTACCTCTTTATGTTGCTCTGACTCAGTTGATGCGTTTTGTTATCTTGTGGCTTGGCCGCAAGTAATTTTTGATGATTGAAACAAGGCTGGATTTTGGTTTTTTGCTACATGTTCTTGTATATTTTTCTTTTGCTGGAAAAATGCCCCCTTTGCTGTGAACCATGTTCTACTTTTTATATTGTAACTTGTGTTTATTGACTTTGCTTGTTGGTTGTTAATCTGATACAGACTTGGAAGCGTGCCTTGTCACTTTTATTGATTTTTGATAAAATCAACTTTGTTGTTGGTTGACTTTGCTTGTTGGATGCTGAGTTCTGTACATGCTGTACTGGCTTTGGTGCTTTTTTGTAGGTTTTGTACTTGCTATATTTTGGTAACTCAAGTTGCTGTCTTTTTATTGGCTGACTGTGATGTTTGTTGTATTTTTTTTGAGTTTTCTGTGAACAAACATTTGCTTTGAGATTTGTTTGAGATTTCCAGTACAGTTAGCCTATGTCTTTAATATTGTAGTTCTAATATTTTTTGATTGAGACCAACAAATATGAGTCTTAGTGATTGTTTGCTTGCTGGATTGGTTGCTTGTTGCTTCACTTGTGATAGATGCTGGTTTTGCTATACCCTATGCTTGTTGTACTGAATACTTTTTGAGTTCTTTTTCTCTCTTTTTTGTGAACAAAAGCATGGCCTTTTAGATTTTGCAGTAAAGTTGCTTTGGCCTATGATTTGTCATTACAATTTGAGTTTTTCCATTGAAGAAACATAACTATGAGGCCTGTTGTTTTTTTGCATGAAAACATGATGCTAGTTCTGATTTTTGAAATCTGATTTGATCCTTTGTACTTTTTGTGAACCAAACTTTGTGATTTTTGATTTTCAAAACTCCTACTCCTAGCCAATGATAGATTCTGACTTGTGAGGCTTGTACCATTATGTTTTGTCTTGTTTGTGAACCAAGCTTTGTGATTTGAAATCATATCTTTAGGCCAATGATATGACAATGTTTTGAGGCCTTTGTTGGGCTTGAATTCTTGATTTGAATCTTTTGCTAATGGGCTGAAAACACGGTTGGAATTCTTCGAATTTGTTTACGTGAACCAGGTTTTGTCTTGTGATTTGCAATGGAAATTAACCCATGATAAAAACTGAAAGTTTGAGGCCTTAGAACATAAAACAAACTCCTTTTCTGATTCTTGAAACCACCCTAATGATGAGTTTAAAGCATTTTAATTTTATTTATTTTTCAAGTTTGCTTACTAACTCATATTTTCTTTTGATTTTATGTATGGCTGGTGAGGAATGGCAAAAGGGGAAAGGAGACCGTGGCTGGGCATAAAAATCTTGGAGGGAATTTGAAGGATTGAATAATAGAATCTTATGATTTAGAAAGCTTAGGAATTTGAATTATGTTTTGTAACAATTTTTTATAGAGAAAGTTCATATTTTGGATGTATGAGTCCTTTTTACATTTGTAAACTTTGTAGAAACTTTAGTCTTGAATGAGGATAAATATTAAGCTTGTATGAAAAATATGGTTTGAGTTCTTTTGAAATGAATTTTGATAAAAAGAACATTTAATCTTGAGATAACAATCTTCATGTTGGCCATTGTCATTTTGATCTTGAATTTTTCTTTGGAAAAATATAAACTTGCTTATGGAGACAAGTCAAAACTTGCTCTTATTTTCGTATCACCAAGATTGTAACCAAAGTAAATTTCCTTTTGAATTCCAGAAAACAAACTTTAAATGAAAAATTCAAAGGAAAGATGTAGTAATGGACTTTATAATGAGAATGAAAAAAATGATGATCCAATGAGCTTCAAATCCAATCAAATTGAAACTTAACTTGACTTTAAAAATTCAAATCAAAGGAAAGACTCCCAAAAATGGTGACTAATACCTTCATAAAGTTTTATCATAAATCAAATGATGACTTGTAGTTATCTTGAAAATACCAAGTGGCAAGGCTTAGCTAATCTTCTTAATTTTGAGATGCAGAAGAAAACAAATTGAGATTGAAACCAAACTTTGATTCCAAAGCCTTTAGCAAATTTGAGAAGAACAACCTTGCATGGCTAGAAACTCTAAGAGAATTTTTTTCGTAGAAAATGGAGGGCAACTTTTGGGGTACAAAAGCTGCCCCTGTTCAATCTTCTTAAATCTGAAAAGTGAGAATGGCATGTCACCATTTGTAGCTTGAAGGTGGAAGATGATTGAACACTAGAGTGCCCAGAAATTTGCACTTGCTGATGAACTAGTTGATTGTGTCAGGAATGGGCTTAAAGATGCCATTTGGAAAGTAATGAAGTACTATCGGAGATGGGCTTATAGAAGCCATCCAAAGGTGACAGAGAAACGCCAAAGATGGGCTTATAGATGCCATCCAGAAGTGACAGAGAATTATCGGTGATGGGATTATAGATGCCATCCAGAATGATAGGGAAACATCGGAGGTGGGCTTATAGATGCCATCCAAAGTGACTGTAGGTAGAGACTGGAAGGAATATCAGAATAAATATTTGATCGGCTTATACTGAAACAACAAATGTCTTGAATAATTTTTCATCAGATATCAGATCAGTATAAATCTTCGGAGCGATTTAACTGAACAATGGAAAGTGTATACTGGAACAAAATTAGGATAAATCAATATCCGATTTAAACTGAAACAATAGATGTCTTGAAGGAAGCGTTTTTCAGGTGAATAGTCGCCCCATCTTGTTTCGGGAATTGATCTACAATTTGCTCAATTAGATAATTGTCCTGTCTTGTTTCAGGTATTAATCTATAATCATTTTATTGGTAAACCCGTTCTGTTTCAGGAATTCATACTATTGGTGATAAAGATAGTCACCCCGTCCTGTTTTGAGAATTGATCTTTATCTAACCAAAGAGAAAGAAAGATAGTTTCCCCGTCCTATTTCGGAAGTTTAATCTTCAATCCGCTCCTGTAGATAGTTGTCCTGGCCTTTTTCAGGTATTAATCTACAATCAATTTGCCTACAGATAGTTGTCCTGTCTTGCTTCAAGTATTAATCTGGAACCTGCTTTTTGTTGGTCATGGAGATAGTTTCCCTGACTTGTTTCAGGAATTAATATCTGACCTATTTGAGAAACGTTGATAATATTTGCTTGTCTTTAACTGGAAGAGGTAAATCTAACTAGAAGTGGTCTTTGATTGTTGATTAAACTTTTCCTGCAGGGAAAAGAATTAGTTGCATGCAGATGTGTGCATGGCATAATGATGTTCTCAAAATAAATGAGACTATGCTATATGCACTTTTCATGTATGCTATGATGTATGAAAGTGAAATGTTATTGCAGCGTATCCCTGTCTGGAAAATAAATCCTTAGTTGTCTATTTCTCTACTGGGGAGTTATCTCTTGATTTGGAGAGGAAGAAAGTTGAGTTGTTATCTGGTTGGATTCCAGGCTTCACAATAACTTGCTAGGAATAAAGAAGTTAACTGTTATCTGGTCGGTTTCCAGGCTTTGCAGCAACTCACTGGGGATAATGGCAAACTCTACTGGGGGAAAAGGAAATTAACTGTTATCTGGTCGGATTCCAGGTTTCGCAGAAAATTGAGGAAGTTAAATTGTTATCTGGCCGGGTCCAGGTTTCGGCAATTTGAATTGTTAACTGGTCGGGTCCAGGTTTCAGCAATGATTTGAGGAAGTTAAACTGCCATCTGGTCGGGTCCAGGTTTCAGTAACTTACAGTTGAGATTAACTGTTATCTGGTCAGTTCCAGGTTTCACAGTAAATTGAGGATATGATGAAGTTGAACTAGCACCTTGTCGGGTCCAGACTTTATAGTAACTTGCTTGGATAGGAATGAAGTTGAACTATTATCTGGTCGGATCCAGGCTTTGTAGTAACTTGCTTTTGAAGAGAAAGGAGTCAATTGTTATCTGGTCGGATTCCAGATTTCGCGGTGCTTTTTGGTGATAGTAACGACTCTGTTGGGGGCTGTAATGACTTAAACGAAGGTTAAGGGGTTTTGTCCATTGGTTTTTAGTAGTCTGAGACACAAACTCGAGCTGGGGAATTTGTAGTTTTGTTGGGGAAATAGACCCTGTTGAAGATAATATTTGACGATCTGCTGAGGAGATGAATTCTTTAGGAAAAACTCCACAAGGCTTCTTCTTTTAAGACCAAACTCAACTGGTGAGAGAATTTTATGGAAATTAAAACTCTGGTTGGGGATTTCATGAATTCAAACTTGTGGGGATATTTTGATTGAAGTAACTTTGTGGGGATATCCATGCAATTGGCCCTATGGGGATTTGTTAATGAGATAACACTATGGGAATATCTAAACTATATTAAAGAGATGCTTGCTACCTCCTGCAAGCATACATTTGCTAAATAGTTTAATCATGTCCATATGCATATGTTCATTCAATTTTAATCATTGGACGTTTTGCACTCAAAACAAAAAAAAGCAAAAAGTTTTACACTTCAAAGTATTTTTGTATTGATGTTTTGCCTATGAATATGCATTTTAGTACAAAGAGACGGAGATCCTAGTAAGAGGAAACCGTCGAAAGGAATACAAAGTGAAAACAAAAATAAATATCCATGTGGAAGTGATCTCATTATGTTCCAACTCTACTATTGCTCCGATGTCTTTGAACGTCCATTGCCATTGAAAGAAGTTGATTTGATTGACCTTGG
The DNA here is from genome assembly GCA_948472305.1 of Vicia faba. Lineage (NCBI taxonomy): Eukaryota > Viridiplantae > Streptophyta > Magnoliopsida > Fabales > Fabaceae > Vicia > Vicia faba. Next base: position 83,917 of record CATIWC010002024.1, on the reverse strand, counting down.
ACCATTTTAACTCGTACCTTGGTAATAAAGCTGGTTGTAGAGATCCTACGGGACATAGCCATATGCTTTCAATCCTTAACTTTTGCATGGACCACCCTTTAGGGTTTTCAGACCACCAGGATACCCATTTTTTCCCAAGTCGCCCTTTCGAGTTTTCGACTTGTCGGGTGTACAATTCTTTTGCATATATCCCTAACTTTTGCCGAAACTTTTTGGTTCGCCGGGATGCCCTTATTTTTGCCTAGGTGTGTCAACCTAGCGGGTCATTTTATGCGTAGTATTTTTTTGACTATATCTGTGTTCATGAGATGTGGAAAGTCTTCGTCGTCCGTAGTAGTCACCATCATGGCACTGTAACGCCCGTAATTTAATTAATTATTTAATTAAATTATTTTTGGAATATTTGTGAAGTTGTGTTGTTATGTTAGTTGATGTGTGGTGATTAGTTGGATTTATTTATTTTATTAAAGTTGTAGAATAATATTAGAAGGATAATATTATTTGATGTGGACTTGTTTTAAAGGAATAGAAGTAGTAATAAATGGGTGTAATAGTTCTAAGCCCATTAAGGCATAAAGAGAATAATAGGGTTATTTTATTATTGTTAGAAATAAGGAGAAAGAAGAAGCAGTAAGAGAGAAAGAATAAGGGTTTGAAAGAAAGAACGTGAAAGATATTGGAAAGGAGGAAAGAGGCAGAACGAGAACCAACCGGAAAAGTTATAGAGCGATATTCAATCCAAGGTAAGGGTGGGGTTCTGACTCTATAATAGGGTTTATGATGACTGGTTTATAGGATTAGATGTGAAAATGTTTTCTTGTTCATGATTTGAATGTATATGTGTTGTATGATGAGAATCGATGATTGAAAGTTGAATAACGATGTCCTAATGTTGTGTAAATGATGTAGAATTATAGGATAATTATAATTGATGATTATCTATGATTAGATGATGTTTTTAGGGCCTAAAGTATGGAATCCATAGTGAAAACGCAGAGAAAATCACATAAATTATTCATGAAAGAGCAGTATGTGTCGACCCCAAACATTATGTGTCGATGCAAGAAGGCCTTTAGACTCAGGATGAGTCGATACGAAGGGGTCCTGCGTCGATACATGAGGGCTTTTAGACTCAGGATGAGTCGATACATAGGGGCATGTGTCGATACATGCAGTGTTGCAGACTTAGTATGATTCGATACAAGAGAGTATGTATCGACTCATGTAGCGCGTTAAACCCAGTAAGCGTCGACCCAAGGCATTACGCGTCGATCCATGTTGTCTGGTTTTTGGCAGAATCAGTTTGAAAAGGGTGTAACTTGAGTTTTCGGACTCCGTTTGAGGTGTCGTTTGAAGCATTGAATAGATAACACAATGAACTTCATTCTTAAGGATTAAAATGAATAATAGGAAGGATAATCCTAGTATCCAAGTTAGGAATTGGATTAGTTCCCGTGTTGATCGCTATGTTGATTTTTATGAAGAATGATGAGGATGAGATGATTATAGATTACTGTTTGGTTTGTAACAGTAGGATTAATGATGATAACGAGGGTGTATTATAGAATAGTAATATATAAAGGTTGGTGATTTATAAGTAAGCCTTAGATGATTAATTAACTATAGGCAATATCATGTTGTAGGCCTGTGGCCAATGTTTCGAGATTGATGAGTTGCTGTTGTATTATTGTTGTGGCTGAATTGCTGTGAATTACGATGATATATGATGTTTGATGATAAATGATGTTGATGAACGATGTTGATGAAAGATGTTGAGATGCCTTTAATAATTGGCAACTATTAAGATGTATGCTTCTGGCCAATGATGATGTTGTGTTGAGATGTTGATAATTATGGTATTGTCATTACATTCATGATTGTGTCACATACATTGCATTTTAAGATGGAGCTTATGCTGGTTAAGATGGCTTGTATTGGCGAATATTAAGATGAAGGATTATGCCTTGTTGATGCCTCTATTTATTGGCAGATTTTTAAGATGGGAGTTCTGCTCCAATGGTACCACATGCATTTTCATAGTATTGAGTCCCATTATATGATTACATAAAGAAGTTGTAAATTGATGTGATGGATGTGTATTATTGTTGGTATTTCCGTTGCAATTATTGTTGATTAAAAGAGGAGAAGTGGTGACGTTATGTGATCTAATTTAATATATTGGTTATCATACACTTTATTATATTGTTAGATATCTCACCCCTTCTGTTTGAATGTTGCCCTTATATTGGTAACATGCAGGTAATTGAGAGTGAAGGCGGTATACCTTCAATAGTTCGAGTCAGTGTCATTGCTCTGATATGTAACAGTCGGGGGATGAACACTTGTTGCTTTAATTGTTTATTATTTCAGTTGTTGAACTTTAATTTGATTGTTGTTAAGTATGTATTATTTTTAAGTTGCTATAACAATGGACAAAGATGTTATTATGAATTCCGCTGCGTAGATGTTTAAATTGTTGAATTAAGAGATTAAATTGCTATGCTGATAGTTCATCTGAAGTTTTAAAGTGTTATGTATCCACGATGAATGCAATGTGTTTTTAAAGATGAATTTGTGGCATCCTGATTCGTTTGCATGAATGATTATAACTCTTATTTACATTTATAATTGCCAGGTAGAATTGGGGTGTTACAAAGTTGGTATCAGAGCAAAGGTTGGTCCGTCCAACCTTGTCGTCGAGTCGTAGTTGTCTAACAAACGAGCATTGTTAATTTGAGTTCTAACCTTTGTTTATGTTGTAGTGATAAGTTGAGATGGATGGAAGCAATGATGTTGTACTTGCTTCTGCTTTAGAAGCAATGGCTCATGCGATGGAGAATCAGCCGAATGCTGACGGGAATGTTGGATCTCGTAGCTTGGAGACTTTCCAGAGAGAGAATCTGCCTACGTTCAAGGGAAATTATGATCCTGACGGAGCATTGGATTGGTTGAAAGAGATTGAGAGAATCTTTCGTGTGATGGACTACACTCCAGCGCAGAAGGTTCGGTATGGTTCTCATATGCTAGCAGTCGAGGCTGATGACTGGTGGCTAGAGACTTGTCAAAGATTGGAAGCTACATGTGAGAATGTCACTTGGACTGTGTTCCGTAGGGAATTTCTGAGGAAGTACTTTCCTAAAGATGTCCGTGGTAAGAAGGAAATTGAATTTCTTGAGCTGAAGCAAGGGAATATGTCGGTTGTTGAGTATGTTTCCAAGTTTTCTGAGTTAGCTAAGTTTTATCCGCACTACGCTGAGGCAGATGCTGAGTTTTCGAAGTGTATCAGGTTTGAGAATGGGTTGCACCCAGAGATCAAGAAGGCAGTTGGATACCAGAAGATTCGTGTCTTTGCTGACCTGATTGATAGCTACAGGATTTATGAGGAGGATAATAATGCTCATTACAAGATTATCAGTGAGAAGAGGGGTAAGCACCAACAGAATCATGGTAAGCCTTATGATACCCCAGCTGGTAAAGCTAAACAAAAAGTTGCTCAGGGTCAGAGGACTAGTGGAGGAGATGCTCCTGCTGGTGTGGTTTGTTTTAAATATGGGAAACCTGGGCATACGAGTAATGTGTGTACTACTAAAGTAAAGAGGTGTTTCTGTTGTGGTAAGAACAGACATGTTGTATTTGAGTGCAAGCATAAGGAGGTGATTTGTTTCAACTGTAGTGAATAAGGGCACATTGGCAGTAAGTGTCTGAAACTGAAGAGGGCTCAGACAAGTGGTAAAGTGTTCGCTTTGGTTGAGGATCAAACAACTACTGAGGACAGACTTATAAGAGGTACATGTTTCATTAATAGTACTCCTTTAATTACTATTATTGATACTGGTGCTACTCATTGTTTTATTGCTGCTGATTGTGTTGAAAGATTGGGTCTTATGTTGTCTTCTATGAATGGAGAAATGGTCATCGATACTCCAGCCAAGGGGTCAGTGACTACTTCTTTTGTGTGTTTGAAGTGTCCTTTGTCGATCTTCGACAGAGACTTTGCTGTTGATTTGGTTTATTTACCGTTAAGAGGTTTGGATGTGATTTTGGGTATAAACTAATTAGAGCATTGTGATACGGTGGGAGAACTGATTTGAGGTTTTGCGTTTGTGTTCGTAAATGTTTCAGTTTAGCAAGAGTCGCCACCTACTTTTTATTTTATCCTAAGGAAAGGTCAAAAAGCACAGGAAAGACCTTAGAGATGTTTTCTTGGGTTCGGGGAGTAGATTATTAAAAGGGAAGGTACAAGCACCCTTTTCATCCATGGTTATCCATGGGCTCTTAGTTACTTGTTTAGATCACTTGCTTTGCTTTTCAATTGTTTGAAATGGTGCTTTGTGTGTGGTTTTGAAAGATGTTTTGAAAAAGAGGCCATCATTGTGGAAACCTTTGTAATGATTCTTGTTTGAATGTATACAAAGGTGTTTTTGTCTTTTGAAAAGGTTTGAAAGTTTGATTTGAATTTGTTTTGAAATTGTGTTGTGAAGTGTGTTTGAAAATAGCAAGGATGTTTTTGCAAGCTTTTGATCAAGTAACTAAGAGCTATCTACCCTATTTTACTCAAAGTTCCTTCCTAATGTTTTTTAACCCTTTTGACAGTGTTATTTCACCATTGCATTTGGTGAACAACCTTGTGTTAGGATGTTAAACGGGACAGGCACGGGTCATCGTATAGACCATGATAGCAATTGTGTCAAGTATCTTTGGCAATTTTCTTGAGGGACTTGATCATTTTTGTTTAGGCAACTAAGATAGCGTCATCGAGGGACTATGATCTTTTGTTTTGTTTTTGTTTTACCAAAGTACTCAACATGCATACCATGGCCCGTTTTTGAAGGCAACAAGTGGATTGTAACCCTAGGGGTGTAAGTGTGCATTGTATTTATTTTTCATGTATTTTTGTCTTTGATTAGGTCAAACTATTTGTTAATTAGATTTTGGCATACAAACCCTAATTCTCTAATCATGGCATATTTGAAAGCGTAAAATGTGAGAATTTAAAGTTCTAAGCTATTATAACATGATTATGGGGATGGGGGTACAATTTTGAATGGGGGGTATTTGACAAGAAATATAAAACCTAATTTACTATTACATCCAAATTGAATCTCAAATACATCAATATTTAAATGTACAATATTTAAATAAACAAAATATATAAATATTAAATAAAATGTATTATGCAAAAAGAAGTTTTTATTTGTTTATGTATGTAAAGTATTTTCAAAGTATAAAGAAATAAATAAAGAAAGATTAATTTTATTCATTTTAAGGGTAAACCCTAATTTCCTTTAAATAAATATACTATATTATTTATGTAAAAAAAAAATATTAATATGTGTAAAAAATGATATATACTTAAAAAAGGTATTTTTTAGCATAAATAATAATAAAAATAAAAATGTAATATTTTTGTATTTTTATTCTAAGTATTTAATAAAATAAAAGTATATATATATATATATATATATATATATATATATATATATATATATATATATATATATATATATATATATATATATATATATATATATATATATATATATATATATATATATATATATATATATATATATATATATATATATATATATATATATATATATATATATATATATATATATATATATATATATATATATATATATATATACTTTTATTTTATTAAATACTTAGAATAAAAATACAAAAATATTACATTTTTATTTTTATTATTATTTATGCTAAAAAATACCTTTCAGTATGAATAAAATAAAAATATATATATATTAAATATATTAAATATGTATAAAATAAAAATAAAATATGTACAAAATAAATTATATTTTTAATAATATTTTCAGTATGAATAAAAATAATAAATGAAAATAAAAGTATATATTTACATATTATTTTTCAAGTTTTAAATAAATTATAAAAGTATTAAAAATGCTTTTATGTTAGAATAATTAAAATAAAATGCCAAATAAATTAAAAAAATTATGAAAATAGTTTTTGAGCATTTATTATATTTGGAAATAAAATAACAAAGTTAGAAAAGAAAACAAAAATTCAAAAATGCAAAAATATAAGAAATTGGGCCAGGGGGTGTGAAACTGAAAAAATGAGGTGTTAGAAGCAAGCAGACCAGGCCCAGCCCAAGTCTTCATCTTCAACCTCCAGCAATTGTCAAACGCGCGCGCGCCTGGTTCAAACTTGAACATCCTGAAAACGTGATCTTTTGCCAAAACTCACAACACCAAACTGGTAGAGAATTTCAATACGATTCTAACCATATAAAGCATTAATCCTAACTCTCAAAGACCAGAGAGAATTTCTCTGGCCCTAAAATCTGACCTAATTTTTACAGCATGTTCATGGATGAAATTCTCCTAGCACACTTAATATAAATGAAAACTGAGCATATGTACAACTTCATGGCATTGAATACTACATTTTTCATTCACAAATCTAAGGCTAAATGTTCCTAAATAGAGAGATAGAAAGTGATGAAAAACCTGTTTCAGTTGGATTCATGTAGGGAAATGCAGTGCTTCTCAACAAGTTTTGAGGTGTTTGGTAGCTTGCCTTAACTTCACTTGATCTTTTCCAATAGCTAGCTTGCCTTGAATGTCCCTGAATCGACCTCTAGAACTCAACGAGCCAAATGAGCTATGGCACTCAAGTTGCAGCACCTGCCCTGTTTTGCCAAAGAAGAGTGATTTCTGGCTATGGGAGGTTATGAGGCTCAAGCCCTCGTGTTTCTTGCTCAAAGGGTTGTGTTAAATGTGTTTGCAATGTTTGTGTAAGCTAACAAAGGCTGGTTTTCAAGTTGGGAGGATTTTGCAAGTTTTCTTCTTTTTGAAACAAGAATGTGTAACTTGTCAATACATGCCTGTACAAGCCATCTAATATGCTTCACACAATCCTCTTGGTTGCTGGAATTTGTGGATTTGATTTGGATTCTGAGATCTTGGCCCTATGCTTCAAAGATCATGTTTTGACATAAAGCATACCTTTTCCAAAATAAAAATGTACCTTTTTCTAATTAAGGCTTAGTTTTGTGTACAATGCCCAAATGGCTAAAACAAATGCTTAGACTGATGTATTTGCATTTAATTAAGGAGTGTGAAATGTTTTAGAGGCCTGCAAACAAGTACAAAGCATGCTGGTTTGAAAATGCAACTTGTATGAACATGAATTGGCCATGGATACAAAGTGAGTTTTTCCCAGCTTCAAGCATTCGATTCTCCCTAACCACAAATGTGTTTGAGGAGTTCTTGGACAATTTGGAAATCTTGAAACATGCTATATAATCCATCTTTGAAATGAAACTTGAGACTCCAAGTGGAACTATGTGAAAAATGGCCAAGAAGATAGGGCAAAATCCTGCCTAAACTAGGGCAAAATTTCTCTAAGTTAAAAGTTTTAGGGACCCTTGTTCCAAAAATCATAACTTGAGATCCAAGCTTCTTTTGAGAAAGATTTATGAATCAAAGTTGTAGACTTTGTGGAGGACTACAACTTTCATGTTGTAAGTTTTGTTTGAATCCATTTGCATCATGGTGAAAATGTGGGACAAAGTTAGGAAAAATTAAGAAAATTTCATAACTTAGAAAATTTCTAAGTTATGAAAATTTTCAATTTCAAATCCTAATTTGCAATTTTGGGTTTCTTGATGAACAAGTTTCATAATTTGACACATCTTGATGAAAAATGACCCTTGGCACTTGATTTTGACAAAAAAGTCAAAGTTTGGCTTTTCAGTGTACAGTCAAATTTTGATCAATCGACTGAAAAATTCACCTGTCAATCCTATGCATTTGAGATCTTTTGAACTTGTTGAATAAGTCAAGATGATGCCATTGAGTCCTTGAGTCCATGGTTGAGCTTAATTTTCCATTGGCTAGGTCAAACAGTCATAAATTACCTTTATTCAGTCAAAACCCTAAAAATGACCATTTTGCCCTTTTGGTGATCTGATCAAATTTCTTGTGGAATTGTGGTCCAAACTTGATCAAATGGTTCATATGAGTTCATAATGTTGATGTGGGTCAAAATTCATGAGGTTTGACTGTAAATTGGCTACAATTGACTTTTTCCCCAATACAGCTGATTTCTAGGTCAACTGTCCAACTGACTAGGCAAAAATTTGATTCAAGGCTTGAAACTTGGTATGGACAAACTTATGAGTCTAACATGAAGTATGAAAGTCAATTTTAGCATTGAAGGTCCAAAAATCCTTGTGCAAACTCAAACCCTAATTTAGGTCAACAGTGCAAGGAGATGTCTTGAGCAGAGCAAACCCTAGTTTGATATTGAGTTCCAAGAGCCTTGTGATGAGAAATGTTGATAAAATGAGAGGGCAAATTTTGGGGTACAACAGTTTCCCCTGTTCAATCTTCTTGAACCTGAAGAGTTAGATTGACAAGTTTGCCTTTCGTGACTCGAAGGTAAAAGAGGATTGGACACTAGAGTGCCCGTAAATTTGCACTCGTCAAAATGTAGCGGAGGGAATGGGCTTAAAGATGCCATTTGGAGATGGTAGAATCTTGCTGGAGATGGGCTTAAAGATGCCATCCAAGATTTGTTTGATGAAAATCAGTAGAATGAACATCAGAATGGTATCCGTATTTGGAACATATTTGAGTTGTATCTAGAGACTGGGTTTGCATGAGCAGGGGAATGTCGTCCGTGTCTAGAGCGTATCTGAGCTGTAACTGTATTTAATTCCTGAATGAATACCAGAATGACTGCCGCGTTTGGAGTGTATCTGTATTCTGAATGGGTAACAGAGAAACATCTGTGTATGGAACATCTATGTGCTGGGGGATAAATTCCGAATGAGTGACAGAGTGGCAACCGTGTCTGGAGCGTATCTAGACTGTATCTGAAGTTGAGATCTGTATGAGTAGTAGAATGACTTCCGTGTCTGGAGTATATCCATACTGTAACTAAGATCCGGACAAGTGACATAATGACTTCCGTGCCTGAAGTGTATCTGAACTTGAAGTTGATAGCTGAATCTGAATGAGAAATAGAATGGCTTCCGTGTCTAGAGCGTATCTAGTCTGTATCAGATTGCTGAAGTATGAATGAGTAGTAGAATGACCGCCGTGTCTGGGGTGTATCCATATTGTATCTTGACTTGAAATTCAGAATGAGTAATAGAATGACCGTCGTGTCTGGGGTGATCCATACTGTATCTGAAATCTCTGAATAATTGTTAACGATAGCCTTTTAATCTTATCCTGAAAAGGGTAGAATGTTAGCTAAAGCATAAGGTTATGTTGCATGATATGTATGATGCAATAGAATGTATTTCATCAATGTTTATGATATATGAATGTAATGGATGTGCATGTAACCTGATTAGCTGTCTTGCTGAGGAAAATAAATCCTTGATAGCTGGAGATAATGAAATCTTTGACTGCTGCAGGAGGAAGTAAATCTTTGACCGATGTTGGGGATTCTAAAATTCTTTGATTGTTGAGAATGAGAAATCCTGGGACCATTGCTGGGGATTGAAGATCCTTGGTGACTTGTAGGGATTAACAAGCGCTTTGACAACTTCTGTGGGGAATGAGAATCCTTCATGACTTTCCTGGGAAATAAGGAAAACTCTGACGACCTTTACTGGGGAATTAAAACATGGGAGGCTTCGAATGGGGAAACCGGAATTCAGAATCTTTGTTCTGTTGGGAAATAACTCTGTGGGGAGAGTGTTTATTCTGCCGGAGAAATCAGGAGCTTTGGGGTGTATGCCAAACTATTGGGGAATCACCTTAGTTGGGGATAAGACAAAAAGTTAACTATTATCTGGTTGATAACCTACTGGGAAATTGGGGAAAGCTGAATAGTTCCCGCTGGGGATTGATAGTTGGAAATTTGACTTCGCTGGGGAAGAAGGTTTAGAGTATTCTAGCTCTGCTGGGGATATGAACTCCGTTGGGGATGTGTATTCCAAGGTTTTAGCTTTGTTGAGGATCTGAATGACCTACTGTAGGGGATTTCTGGAATAGCCTAAAGACGTTTCCCTATACTTTCGACCTACCAGTAATTATCCTTTCTCAATTTCGTTTTATTTGTAAGCAGTGATTATATTCAAATGCATATGCCTATTTAACAAATCATTGGACGTTTTCAAATCAAACATAAGTGTAAAAGAAAGGAAAGGCAAGCAAATTTCTGCACATTGAAGTATTTTTGTATTAACTTTTGTAAGCATCTTTGTACAAAGGAGACAAACATCCTAGTAAGAGAATGTTGTCGTAAAATTGAGAGAAAATTTTATACAAAAGAAAGATGGCTATGTGCAATAATTCCATGGGGTTCCCATTCTGCTATAGCCTTCACAACTCTGAGTATCTTGTCCATTCGCTGCTTCGTCCGCTGATGATTGGATTGATCAGAAACTTGGAGCTTGTTGGTGAAGGGATTGTCCTTAAAGTGATCCGACGAGACATAGTCATACGCTTTAATTCCCTAACTTTTTCCTGGACCGCCCTTTCGGGTTTTCATTCCACCGGAAAACCCTTTTTTGCCCAAGTCGCCCTTTCGGGTTTTCAACTTGCCGGGTGTGCAGATTTTTTTTGTTTATCCCTAATTTTTTCCTGAACCGCCCTTTCGGGTTTTCGATTCACCGGGATGCCCATTTTTGCCCAAGTCGCCCTTTCAGGTTTTCAACTTGTCGGGTCATTTTATGCGTAGTATCTTTTGACTATGTCTGCATTCACAGGGTGCGGCAAGTCGTCGCCGTCCATGGTGGTCAGAATCATTACCCCACCAAGAAAGATGTTCTTGATCATAAATGGTCCTTCGTAAGTAGGAGTCCATTTGCCCCTGAGATCACTTTGCGTCAAGATGATCCGCTTGATTACAAGATCTCCGACTTGATATACCTGACGCCTGAATTTCTTGTTGAAAGCCTTGATCATCCGTTTTTGATACGTCTGACCATGACAAACAGCAGTAAGTTGTTTCTCGTCGATCAAATTAAGTTGATCAAGCCGGGTCTGAATCCAATCGTCTTCACTCAAACCAGTATCCTTCATGATCCTTAAGGAAGGGATCTGAACTTCCAAAGGTAAAACAACTTCCATGCCATATACCAAAGAAAAGGGGGTTTCCCCTGTTGAAGTACGCGCCGTGGTACGATATCCATGTAGAGAAAACGACAACATCTCATGCCAGTCCTTGTAGGTGACTGTCATCTTTTGAATGATCTTTTTGATATTTTTGTTCGCGGCTTCAACAACACCGTTCATCTTTGGTCGATAGGGAGATGAATTGTGATGATAAATCTTGAACTGCTCGCACAGAGCGGTGATCATAGTGTTGTTCAAATTTGTACCGTTGTCCGTGATAATCTTGTCAGGGATACCATACCGGCATATGAGATTCTGCTTGATGAAGCGGGCAACCAAATTATTTGTAACAGAGGCGTAGGAAGCTGCTTCGACCCACTTAGTGAAGTAATCAATAGCCACCTGAATGAAACGATGTCCGTTGGATGCCGTTGGCTTGATCTCTCCAATCATGTCAATTCCCCACATTGTGAATGGCCAAGGAGCTGTTAGCACATTGAGAGGAACAAGAGGAATATGTACCTTGTCAGCATAGACTTGGCGTTTGTGACAAGTACGGGAATGTTGATGACAATCAGCTTCCATGGTAGACCAGTAGTAGCCTGCCCTTAGTATCTTCTTAGCCATCGTATGTCCGCTCAAGTGGGTGCCAAACGTGCCACTATGTATTTCGGTCATGATCAATTCTTCTTCAACCTTGTCCACACAACGAAGTAGAACATAATCAGGGTTGCGCTTATATAAGATACCACTGCTCAGGATGAACTTGGCAGCAAATCTCCTTAGGAACTTTTTGTCATTGACTGAAGCTCCTTCAGGGTATTCTCGAGTCTGGAGATACCTTTTGATTTCATGAAACCAGGGTTGTTCCACTACTTCTTCGGTATTAATCTCATGATAGTGTGCAGGTTCATCCATTCGCTCAATGGTGATTTGGGGAGCCTCATTATCCCAGTTGAGTTTAAACATGGAAGACATTGTAGCCAGAGTATCAACTAGCTGATTTTCTTCTCGCGGGAAGTGCTCAAAGGTAATCTGCTCTAAATGAGGCAACAATATCAAGACATGTTCTTTGTATGGGATAAGATTAGAATGTTTAGTGTCCCACTCTCCTTTGATTTGACTGATAACCAAAGCCGAGTCCCCAAATACGACCCAAGATTTGATTCCCAAGTCTATAGCAGCCTTGAGACCAAAGATACAAGCTTCATATTCGGCCATGTTGTTGGTACAGCTGAAGCAAAGTAGGGCAATGAAGGGTGTATGGCAACCTTCCGGAGAAATGAGTACCGCACCGATACCGTTGCCAAGTGCATTTGAAGCACCATCAAAGTACAGGGTCCATCGGGATCCTTGTTCAGGTCTGTCATACGGTCCGTTACCTTCAATGTTGTCCAATGTCATGATGTCCTCGTCAGGGAAGTCGAATCTCATAGATTGGTAATCTTCGACGGCTTGATGAGCTAGATGGCCAGCTAGTACACTCCCCTTTATAGCTTTTTGGGTAGTATACTGGATATCATACTCTGTCAGGATCATTTGCCATCTAGCGATTCTTCCAGATAAAGCTGGCTTCTCAAAGATGTACTTGATCGGATCCATCTTGGAAATCAGCAAAGTGGTATGAGTCAACATATACTGCCTTAGCCGGCGAGCAGCCCAAACCAAAGCACAGCAAGCTTTCTCGAGCAGTGAGTAGCGAGTCTCACAGTAGGTAAACTTTTTGCTAAGGTAATAAATGACATGCTCTTTTCGGCCAGACTCGTCATGTTGGCCCAGTACGCACCCCATTGAGTTATCCAAAACAGTCAGATACATGATTAACAGCCTTCCTTCGACGGGTGGCATCAAGATATGAGGTTCCAGCAAATACTCCTTGATCTTATCAAAAGCAACTTGAAAATCATTGTTCCATTCAACTACCTGATCTTTCTTCAACAGCTTGAAGATTGGCTCACAGGTAGTTGTTAGGTGAGAGATGAACCTCGCAATATAGTTTAAGCGTCCCAAGAAACCTCTAACCTCCTTTTCAGTGCAGGGGGCAGACATTTCTTGTATAGCCCTGACTTTAGCAGGATCAACCTCAATGCCTTTGTTGCTGACGATAAATCCCAAAAGTTTACCAGACCTGACTCCAAAAGTGCACTTGCTCGTGTTTAGTCTGAGCTTATACTCCTTCAATCTGACAAACAGATTTTGCAGATGGTCGAGGTGTTCTTCTTCTGTCTGTAAATGGGCTATCATGTCGTCTACGTAGACTTCAATCTCATGATGTATCATGTCATGAAACAAAGCTACCATGGCGCGTTGATAGGTTGCCCCGACATTCTTCAGTCCGAATGGCATCACTTTATAGCAGAAGGTACCCCACTGCATGACAAAAGTAGTCTTCTCCATGTCTTCGGGGGCCATTTTGATCTGGTTGTATCCCGAGAATCCACCCATGAAGGAAAATACCTTGTGTTGAGCTGTATTGTCAACCAAGATGTCAATGTGTCGTAGTGGAAAATCGTCTTTAGGGCTAGCCCTGTTTAAGTCCCGATAGTCCACACACATTCTGACTTTGCCGTCCTTTTTAGGCACGAGCACAATGTTAGCAACCCATTGTGGATAGGAAGTAACAGCCAGAAAACCAGCATTGAATTGCTTCATTACCTCAGCTTTGATCTTCTCATACATGTAGGGCCTCATTCGGTGGACCTTTTGTTTGATCGGTGGACAGTCCTCTCTTGTAGGGAGACGGTGAACCACGATATCTATATCTAGTCCCGACATGTCTTCATAGGACCAAGCGAAGATTTCAACATATTCATTCAACAACTGCACTAAGCGCTCTTTGACACTTGGTTCCAGGTTGGCACCCACTTTCACCTCTTTCTTGTCTTCCTCTGTTCCCAAGTTGATGGTCTCTAGCAACTCTTCATGGGGCAGAATGGCCCTTTCCTCTTGTTGCAGAAGTCTGGCTAACTCTCCAGGCACTTCACAATCTTCATCACCTTCGTACTCGGCATGATTGACCAAATCTTCAGAGTCACCGAAGGCTAAAGCAGAATAGTCACCCATGGAATCCAGAGTGGATGGGTACCTGCATTTTGTGAGTGTGAGTGTGTGTAAGGGATAGCCATCCTTAAATAAAACAAAAATGTAAAAGGAAATAAAATGAACACAACAGTTTATAGATGAAAACGTCCAATGATTCATTTAAACATGGCATATGATAATGAAGAAATCAAGCCCTTACAAATAGACCTATATGCCCCGGGTAAGGCATAAGGTGAAAAGAGTGTGTACGAATTGTTTAATTATTACAGACCAAAATAGGAAATTGTTCAAAGATAAATTACTGGTTGATGAAAGTGATGGGAACGAAGTCTTTCGCTTCCCAGTTGCTTAATCCTCCTTCGACGGTTGGAAAGATCCAATCTTCAAAGTTGTCTTCTTCATCATCATCTTCTAAGGCATTAATTCCATGGTGAGTGATTTTAAAGGGTGGTCCTCCAGCCCGGGAGCGACGCATAGTTTTCTGGTCAGCAGCAGTAAAACCTAATCCGAACTTGTCCGTCTTGTGAGGAAAATCAGGCAGTTTCCCCCACACTGTACTCCGTCCTTCTTTGATTACAACCTCCACATCCTTGAGAGATGCCATCCTAGACATAGGCTTGGAAATGATAGGCACATCAGCCATTGTCTTTGCAACTGCGACTTCGGGAGAAACTTCTTCAAAGTGTTGGAAAGGCGTTTCTATGAACACGCCATCCAACTCCACATAGAGGAAGGAGTTGAGGTGACTTATCATGTACTCTTCCTCACCGTGAACTGTGATGAGCTTACCATGAACATGATACTTTAGCATTTGGTGTAAAGAGGAGGTAACTTCCCCAACATAGTGGATCCATGGCCTTCCCAACAAGCATGAATATGAAGGACGAATGTCCATCACATAAAAAGTAGAGTTGAAGGTCTTGGTACCCACTTTGATTGGGATGTCCACCTCTCCGTGAACCATCCGCTTAGAACCGTCGAAGGCTCTAACAATGATGTTACTGGGCTTTAAATTCAAACCTTCGTAGTCTAGCCTATCTAGCGCCTTTTTTGGTAGAACATTCAGAGATGAATCAGTATCAACCAGGACATGGGCTAGTGTAGTCCCTCTACACTCTACCGAGACGTGCAGTGCATCGTTGTGCTTCCTTCCCTTAGGAGTCAGATCAGCGTCAGAAAAACCAAGACCATTATTGGCAGTAAGGCTAGCCACGCACTCTTGAAACTGGTCAGCGGAAGTTTCTTGAGGCACGTGTGCCGTCTTTAGAAATTTGATTAAGGCCTTGGCATGGGCCTCAGAGCAGAGTAGGAGAGCCAACATGGAGATTTTGGAAGGGGTCTGCCCTAGCTGCTCCACGACATCGTAGTCACTCTTCTTGATTATCTTTAAGATTTCTTCCATCTCTTTCTGGGTGGTCTCGGGGATTACCACAGTCTGAGCCTTCATCCTGACAGGCGCTTCTAATATCCCCTTACCCTTATCGGTAGTAACATCAGAGGGTCTAACTTCGGGAGCATCCAATTCTTCAATTATCGGGCTTTGCACAGATGGCTTAACAGGCACAGAAGCTTTCGAGGGTCTGAAGACTGCTCGTGGAGGAGCAATCTCCGGAGAGAAGATCCTTCCGCTGCGAGTTTTCTTGCTTGTTCCTGCAATATTCCCTATATCAGGGGTTTCATCATCAGAATTCTCTTGGACTGATTCTATCTGTTTGACACCATGGTAGAAACTTTCTCCTCCGTAGTTCCATGGTATCGTCTTGTTAGATTTATACGGGACCGGCCCCGACATGGTGATTTTCAGCGGCATAAACTTAGGATCAGGCGTAATCTTGACAGGCCTTTTGCAGGTCTTGGGAAGATTGTCGGAGATGGTTATTATTGCAATGTCATTGATAGGAGTAACAAAGGTAGCAGAGTAACAGGAGTGATAATATCAACAAGAGTCATTTGAAATTGGATCTCTTGGGTATCCATCAGGCGTTGGATGCCTGATTTCAACAGTAGGCAGTTAGTTTGCATGTTTGAACAAAAGTAACAGTCTTTTCCACAGCCTGGGAATATCCCGGCTTTCATCAAATTCACTTTAATCACTGGTAACAAAGTCAAAAGGTCATCAACAATGGTTACATGAAGGTTGTAATACGGTGGGAGAACTGACTTGAGTTTTGCGTTTGTATTCGCACTTGTTCGGTTTAGCAAGAGTCGCCATCGACTTTTTATTTTATCCTAAAGGAAAGGCTAAAAAGCACAGGAAAAACCTTTTGAGATGTTTCGTGGGTTCGTGGGGTAGATTATGAAAAGGGAAGGTATTAGCACCCTTTTCATCCATGGTTATCCATGGGCTCTTAGTTACTTGGTTTTAGAACACTTGCCTTGATTTTTGATTGCTTGAAATGGTGTGTGTATTTGTGTTTTGAAAATGTTTTGAAATAGACGCCTTTGTTTCGGCAACCGTTGTAATGACTCGTGTTTGAGTATATACGAAGGTGTGTATCTTTTCGAAAAGATGTTTCAAATGTTTTCGGAAGTTTGTTTTGAAAGTGTTTGTGGAGTGTGGTTTGAAAAGTAGGCAAATGTTTTTTGCAAGTTGATCAAGTAACTAAGAGTTTTTGTCTACCCCTAAGTTTACTCAAAGGTTTTTCTCGTGTTTTAACCCTTTTTAACAATTTTGTTCCACCATTGTATTTGGTGGACAATCTTGCGTTTAGGATGTTTAACGGGACGGGTGCGGGTCATCGTATGGGCCATGAATGCAACGGTGCCAAGTGTCTTTGGCAATTTGCTTTGAAGGGACTATGATCATTTTGATAGGCAACTTTTGAAAGCGTCATCGAGGGACTTATGATCATTTGAATTGTTTTGCCAAAGAAACTCGACGTGCAAGCATGGCCCATTTTGGAAGGCAACATGTGGGATTACCCTAGGGGTGCAAGTGTGATTGTGTATTGATTTCATGTATTTGTCTTGTATTAGGTTATCTAGCGTTTGGTTTTATTTACATACAACCCTAGGTCTAACCATGGTATAATTCAAAAGCGATAAATTGTGGGAATTTAAAGTCTACGCTATTACAAAATAGTATCCGGGAGTGGGGGTACAAGTATACAAATGAGGGATGAGACTTATAGGAGAATAGTATCCAAATAATTACAATCAAATCGAATTGCGCAAATGTAAAATATAATGTATAGCAATGCATAAAAATAGCAAATGTATATGTGTCAATGTAAAGTAAACGTATTTGTATATTGTAAATGTGTAAGTGTATGATTATTTACAAGGTGAGAAATGTTAATGTATTATTAAGTATGTATTTGTTCTTTTGTATTTTTATCTCGTATTTTACTTATGTATTGTTATCATGCTTTATATTTTGCTAATATGTACAAACTATTTATCTAAAGAAAAAGAAAAGTATTATGTATTGATGTACAAGATAAAATATTTTAAGAAAAGAAAATATTCAAATTCTATATATTAATGTCTTATATTAATTAATGTATTTTAACTAATTTTTTTATACACAACGTTTTAACTAAAAAAAAAGAAATTTTTTAAGAAAAGATTAATGTTTTTGGTGTATTTTAATTAATGTATTATATACAAAAGGGAAAAGAAAAATGTTTCAATTTTGAGAAAGAATTAATGTTTTAAATTTGAGAAAATTATTATGTTCATGTTTAGTTAATATTCTATAAGAAATTAATGTAAAGAAAACAAAATTAGTGTATTAATGTAAGTTATAAAAAAGGATATTAGGGTGATAAAAGAAAAAAAATATTTTTAGTTTAAAAAAAACAAGAATGGGCCTTAGAGGGTCTTGTGGCCCAAACATAATTTGCAACAGAAGCCAAAAAAAGGGGGGGGGGGGGTGTCAATTGGAACGCATTTGGGCTTTGGGAAACTGAAGAGGGTTGAGGCCCACTTTCTTCACAAATTATTTTGCAAAGGGGTTTGAGTTATCGTGTTCACTTGGAATCAGCTTAGGGTTTGTGAGACAGAGGCACCGTTTTCTCTCTTCATCGCTTCTTCATCTTCTCACGCCATGCTTAACTACTGACGTCTTCTTCATCTCTAGCCACCAGACGCCCCCGTTGCCTCCTCCTCTCCATGACCACGCGAGCGGTAGCTACGAGGTTCAATTTCTTTGTTGTAATGCGTTAGGGTTTTAGCTCATATCTTTGTATGTTTTAGTTCCGTTTCTGATTTCCTTTATGTTCTTGTTTGTGTTCTGATTGAGGTACATGAAAAGGCAAAGATTAGGGATACTACCTCTGGTCCTTGGAGATGGAGAAGAACGGTAGCTTGGAGGCGCTTCCGGTGGCTTGACGACGAGGGGGACGGTGATGCTGAAGCTAGCTTGCTTTGTTGGAACTTGGTACTCTGTACTTTCTTTGCCTTTTTGTCTGCTTGCTTTCAATGATGTTTTACCTGAGAGTTTGTTACCTTGAGATGCTGAATTGCCTTGATCTTGAATATTGCTTCTTTTCTTCTTCTCCTTGTTGCCTCGTATGCTTTAGCTTGATGCCTTGAAATGATTAATATGTTGATAGCCCAATGACGAAAATTTTCTGAGGGTTTAGGTTGGTTCTGTATGTTGCCTTTGTTGATTCTGAGATGATGATTTTTGCTTGTGTTGGTTACCCAATTATGAATTCCTTGAGTTCTGAGGGCTTGAGTTGCCTTGAAAAGCTTAGGAAACAAGTTATGGGTGTGAGGGCCTTGAGGCTTGATGCAGGTCTGGGCTTTGGCTTATGTTACAGTAGGCTTTTTGTTTGAAGTGTTTGTTGGTAGTTTAAGGCTTATGGTTCATGGCTTTGACAATTCAGGTTGAGTTTGAAGACGGATTTTAGTTGACAGGCTTTTGGCTTGGTTGATTGTTGTTCTGGTTTTTGGTGTTTTGGTTGATACATAGGTTGATGCTTTGGGCGTGTATGTTTGTTATGCAGGATTTGAAAGGCTTATGCAGGTTTAAGGTTTGTTGTGAGGTTGGAAGGTTTGGTGCTTAAGGCTTGCTTCAGGATGGACAGAGTTTTAGACTTATGTTTTTTATCCTGCAGGGTCTTGGCCTCGTGGTCTTTTGAAAGGCATGAGCTATTATATTTTTTGTATATTCTTTCTTGGTCAAATTTGTGGACAGGTTTGCAAGGCTTGAGGTTTTCCCTCTTTGTGATATCCTGCTGCATATGTTCTGCCTCTTTTTCTCTATGTATTCTGATATGCTGTTTATATCTTTTGCTTAGCCTCTAGCCTGCTGTACTGTAAACTGTTTTCCTCTCTCTTTCTCTATCCAGATTAAAAAAGCACTTTTATTGCTTAAATTTCATCTTTTCTGAAAAAACAAATGGCCTAGGGATGTGATGCATTCTGAATATTACTTGCAATTGTCCCTTTTCCACTGCATACTTCCATGTTTCTTGCATACTTTATGTACTTTCTCTTGACAGCTTTTGGAGTTGTTGATACTTTGATATCCTTGGACCGCTTTTGGCTTAGTTTGAGATATGTAACTCAGTTTGCCTTTACTTGTACATGCTGTTTGGAAACTTGGTTGACAATTCTTTTGATTTATGCAGTATGCTTAAGAATTTGAATTTGTGCAAAAATCATAACTTTGTGCATTCATGTCTTTTGTTTTTGCAAGTAACTTTCATCCCTCTTTGTGAACCGGGAGAAATCTCGTGATTTGCAGAGAGGGCAAAACTGATTCCGGCCATTTGTTTTTAATGATGAATCTTTTTAACTGTCTATCTTTAATTATTTTTTCTGCTTTGACTTTTCTTTTGTTTCTTGTTTTGCAGATGAAAAATAAATGAGCATCAAGGGAGCATTGGATAGAAGATGAAGACTTAGAAATTTTAGAACATAGTTTTATTTCAATTTAAATTACTGTAACATTATTATTGTAAATATTTTTGTAAACAATAACAATTATACAAATAATTTAAAGATAAATAAAAAGTCCTTTTATTGACATTCATTTTTTATTCTTCTTCAGATATTTATCTAATTGTTTATAATTCTTAAATTATAATAAAATGGAAATAAATTCCAATTATTCTAACTAAAACCGAATAATCAATTGATAAACACTGTGGTCTTATCATCAATCAATAACAAACTCGGCGCTCCAATTATCCAAAGCAATGCACAATTAATCAAACCAGATGACAATTAATTAAACAAAACGTCCACATGCCTCCTTTCACTGATTAAATCTAAAAAGCTGCCAATTAACAACCAGCAACCTCAGTTCTTATTTCAGAGTAATTTGAAAAGCATTGATAGAACTAACTCTTCTTGAGAAATATGCGCACAAAACCCTGATTTTTGACTTAGCACTGGAGGAATGCCTGCCTGATCAAACTTTGAGCCAATTCAACCAATCCAAAGCAATCTGTTTGAACTGTCTTAAAATCAATGAAAACCCTAAATTTTGTCCGACTGACGAGAAAAGTCTGTTTGACCGATTCTTGAGCCAGTCTGAAAAAATCAGGAAAAGCCCGAAACTGCGATTTCTTGTGGAGAAAGAGGAAGGCAAATTTTGGGGTGCAATAGTTGCCCCTGTTCAATCTTCTTGAACCTGAAGAGGTAGATTGGCAAGTTTGCCTTTCGTGACTCGAAGGTAAAAGGAGATTGGACACTAGAGTGCCCAAACATTTGCACTCAGTGATGTGATGGTAGAGGGAATGGGCTTACAAATGCCATTTGGTGATGGGCTTAAAGATGCCATCTGGTGACTGCTGATAGGAGGATGGGCTTATAGAAGCCATCTGGAAATGGGCTTAAAGATGCCATTTGGAAGTGGACGGGTATCAGAAAGGTAACCATGTTTTGGAACATCTTTGAACTGGGGGTCTGAACCAGCAATAGATCGACGTCCGTGTTTGGAGAATCCGTAAACTGTTTTCAGAAGTCTTGAATTTGGAGCTTACTAATTCTTATCCTGAAAAAGGGTAAGATATTAGCTGAAACACGAAGTCATGTTGCATGAGATGTATGATGCAATGTATGTTATATCAATGTTTATGATATGAATGTGATGAATGCGTATGTAAGCTGATGAGCTGTCCTGCTGAGGATAGATGAATCCTGGACGGCTGAAGATAAAAGAATCTTCACTACTGCCGGGGAAAATAATTCCCTGACTTCTGCTGGGTAAGGCAAGAATCTTTGATCGTTGAAGATGAGAAGTCCTGGGACTACTGTTGGGGGATCAGGAGTTTGGATTGTATGTCAATATACTGGGGATTCCTGTCTTGAGGAGATCTTCACTGGAGAATATTCGAATATTCTGTGAGGAACTGAGAATGGGTCTTCATTCTGCTAATGCTTAACTGTTATCTGGTCGATCTCCAGGCTTTCACAGAAGCTTGTACTGTCATCTGGTCGTAATCCAGGCTTCACAATAGCTTGCTAAGCTGCTATCCAGTCAAATCCAGGCTTCACGGCTTGGGTTAAAGGTATACTACTATCTGGTCGATTCCAGGCTTCGTAGTATTCTTGACTGCTGTCTGGTCGTAATCCAGGCTCCACAGAAACTTATATTGTCAACTGGTCGTAATCCAGGTTTCACAATAGCTTGCTGAGCTGCTATCCGGTCAAATCCGGGCTTCACGGCTTTTGTTAAAGGTATACTACTATCTGGTCGATTCCAGGCTTCGTAGTATTCTTGACTGTTGTCTGGTCGTAATCCAGGCTTTACAGAAATTTGTATTGTTAACTGGTCGCAATCCAGACTTCACAATAGCTGTAGGGATTAAGATACTATCCGGTCAAATCCGGGCTTTGTAACTCGAATCTTGTGAGAATTTGATCTTCGACGACTGTGGCTTCCAACAGATGATGAAAGAGTTTTTGAACGACCGATCAATCTAAAATGTAATTTGTTCTGGAGAATAAATCCTGGACAAATGTTGGGGAAATAAACCCATAACCAAAGTTGGGGATAGAAGAACTCTGGGGTTACTGAGGATGAGAAATACTTGTTGTCTGCTAACTGCTTGGGGAATAAGATCTTCACTTGTTGAGGGACCTTAGGACCACTGCTGGGGATTGGATCTCCTTGGTGACTTGCGGGGTGAGAGAACTCTGATGATCTCTGCTGGGGAGTTCAGGACCTGGTAGACTTATGCTGGAGAGATATGACTGGGAATCTTCAGTCTGGTGGGAAATATCTCTGTGGGGAGAATGTTTACTGGTCTAGTTCCACTGGGGATGGATAGTTGGAAGTTTTAGCTCCGCTGGGGATAGGATTTTCAGATTTTAGGGCTCCACTGGGGGTGCTGGAACTTATCTCTGGGGGGGACTAAGTTCTGGAAGGCTCCACTGGTTGGGGAGATCAACTTTGAGAAAACTCTTGTTCTGCTGAGGATCCTGGAGTTAAACTCTGTCTGGGGACTCTATCTGAAAGGGCGTCGAGATATCTATCTTGTACCTTCAACCTATCAGTAATCATCTTTTCCTGATTTGTAAGGAAATGATTATGTTCAAATGCATATGCCTACTTAATAAAACATTGGACGTTTCTCGAGTAAACATAAGTGCAAAAGGGAAAAAGGGAAAACAAAGCAAATTTGTGTATTTGGAAAAGTATTTGTATTAATTTTCTATGAGCATCTTTGTACAAAGGAGACATGCATCCTAGTAAGAGGATGTCGCCGTAAAAATTGAAAGTTTTATACAAAGGAAAGATGGCTATGTGAAATGACTCCATGGGATTCCATTCTGCTATAGCCTTCACAACTCTGAATATTTGTTCATTCAATGCTTCGCCTGCCGATGACTGGATTAATCAGAAGCTTGGAGTTTGTTGATGAAGAGATTGTCCTTAAAGTGATCCGACGAGACGTAGTCATACGCTTTAATTCCCTAACTTTTGCCTGAATCGCCCTTTCGGGTTTTCGATCCACCGGGAAACCCCTTTTTGCCCAACCCGCCCTTTCGGGTTTTCGACTTGCCGGGTGTACAATTTTTTTGTTTTATCCCTAATTTTTGCCTGAACCGCCCTTTTGGGTTTTCGGTTCACCGGGATGCCCATTCTTGCCCAAGTCGCCCTTTCGGGTTTTCGACTTGCGGGGTGTACAGATTTTTTGTTTTATCCCTAATTTTTGCCTGAACCGCCCTTTCGGGTTTTCGGTTCACCGGGATGCCCATTCTTGCCCAAGTCGCCCTTTCGGGTTTTCGACTTGTCGGGTTATTTTATGCGTAGTATCTTTTGATTATGTCTGCGTTTGTGGGGTGCGGCAAATCATCGCCGTCCATGGTGGTCAGAATCATTGCACCACCAGAAAATATGCTCTTGATCACGAATGGTCCTTCGTAAGTAGGAGTCCATTTGCCCCTGGGGTCACTTTGTGGTAAGATAATCCGCTTGATCACGAGATCTCCGACTTGATATACTTGACGTCTGACTTTCTTATTGAAAGCCTTGATCATCGGTTTTTGGTACGTCTGACCATGGAAAACAGCAGCGAGTCACTTCTTGTCGATCAAATTGAGTTGATCAAGTCGTGTCTGAATCCAATCATCTTCATTTAAACCTGCATCTTTTATAATCCTTAAAGAAGGAATCTGAACTTCCATGGGCAGAACAGCTTCCATGCCGTACACCAAAGAAAATGGGGTTGCCCCGGTTGAAGTACGTGCTGTGGTACGGTATCCGTGCAGAGAAAACGGTAGCATCTCGTGCTAGTCCTTGTAAGTGACTGTCATTTTCTAAATGATCTTCTTAATATTTTTGTTCGCAGCTTCAACAGCACCGTTCATCTTTGGCCGATAGGGAGATGAATTGTGATGATAAATCTTGAACTGTTCGCATAGAGCGGTGATCATAGTATTATTCAGATTGGTTCCGTTGTCTGTGATGATCCTGTCGGGAACACCGTACTGGCATATGAGGTTTTGCTTGATGAAGCGGGAAACCACATTTTTTGTAACAGAGGCGAAGGAAGCCGCTTCGACCCATTTGGTGAAATAGTCAATGGACACCAGGATGAAGCGATGTCCGTTGGATGCAATGGGCTTGATCTCTCCAATCATGTCAATGCCCCACATTACGAATGGCCACAGAGCCGTCAGCACGTTGAGAGGAACCGGAGGAATGTGCACCTTATCGGCGTAGATTTGGCATTTATGGCAGGTATGGGAGTGTTGATGGCAATCAGCTTCCATGGTAGACCAGTAATAGCCTGCCCTTAGAATCTTCTTAGCCATCGTGTGCCCGCTCAAGTGGGTGCCGAATGTACCGCTGTGTATCTCAGTCATGATCAATTCTGCCTCAGCTTTGTCCACACATCAGAGTAAAACACAATCATGGCTGCGTTTATAGAGGATGCCATTGCTCAGGAAGAACTTGGCAGCAAACTTCCTTAGGAACTTTCTGTCATTTACTGAAGCTCCTTCGGGATATTCTCTAGTCTGGAGATACCTTTTGATTTCATGAAACCAGGGTTGTTCCACTACTTCTTCGGTACTAATCTCGTGACAATGCGCAGGTTCATCCATTCGCTCGATGGTTATTTGGGGAGCCTCGTTATCCCAATTGAGTTTAAACATGGAAGACATTGTAGCCAGAGCATCTGCTAGTTGATTCTCTTCTCGCGGGAAATGCTCGAAGGTGATTTGCTCGAAATGAGGCAACAATGTCAAGACATGTTCTTTGTACGGGATAAGATTAGGATGTTTGGTATCCCACTCTCCTTTGATTTGACTAATAACCAAAGCCGAGTCCCCAAATACGATCAAAGATTTGATTCCCAGGTCTATAGCAGCCTTGAGACCAAAAATACAGGCTTCGTATTCGGCCATGTTGTTGGTGCAGCTGAAGCAGAGTCGGGCCGTGAAAGGTGTGTGGCAACCTTCCGGGGAAATGAGTACCGCACCGATACCGTTTCCAAGTGCATTTGAAGCACCATCAAAGTACAGGGTCCATCGGGATCCCTTTTCAGGTCTGTCATACGGTCCGTTACTTTCAATGTTGTCCAAATTCATGATGTCCTCGTCTGGGAAGTCAAATCTCATGGATTGATAATCTTCGATAGCTTGATGAGCTAGATGATCAGCTAGTACACTCCCTTTTATAGCTTTTTGGGTGGTGTACTGGATGTCATACTCAGTTAGGATCATTTGCCATCTAGCGATTCTTCCATATAAAGCAGGCTTCTCGAAGATATACTTAATAGGATCCATTTTGGAAATCAACAAAGTGGTATGAGTCAGCATATACTGCCTTAGTCGGCGAGCAGCCCATACCAAAGCGCAACAAGTTTTCTCGAGCAACGAGTAGCGAGTCTCACAGTCTGTAAACTTTTTGCTAAGGTAATAAATAGCATGCTCTTTTCGACCAGACTCGTCATGCTGGCCCAAAACGCACCCCATCGAGTTATCCAAGACGGTCAGATACATGATCAATGGTCTTCCCTCGACGGGTGGCATCAGAACAGGAGGTTCTAGCAAATACTCCTTGATCTTATCAAAAGCAGCTTGGCAATCGTTGTTCCACTCGACTACCTGATCCTTCTTCAATAGTTTGAAAATTGGCTCACAGGTAGACGTCAGATGAGAGATGAATCTGGAAATATAGTTCAAGCGCCCCAAGAACCCTCTAACCTCCTTTTTAGTACGGGGAGCAGGCATTTCTCGTATAGCTTTCACTTTTGCTGGATCGACCTCAATGCCTTTGTTGCTGACAATAAACCCTAGAAGTTTACCAGACCTAACTCCAAAAGTACACTTACTTGGATTCAGCCTGAGTTTGTATTCTTTCAACCTGGCAAACAGCTTCTGCAAATGCTCAAGGTGTTCCTTCTCTGTTTATGATCGAGCTATCATGTCGTCTACGTAAACTTCGATCTCATGATGTATCATATCATGAAATAAAGCTACCATGGCGCGTTGATAAGTTGCCCCTGCGTTCTTCAATCCGAACGGCATCACCTTGTAGCAGAAGGTACCCCATTGTGTAACAAAGGTTGTTTTCTCCATTTCCTCGGGGGCCATTTTAATTTGGTTGTAGCCCGAGAAGCCATCCATGAAGGAAAACACTTTGTGCTGAGCTGTGTTGTCAATCAAAATGTCGATATGGGGTAGCAGAAAATCATCTTTAGGGCTGGCCCTATTCAAATCCCGATAGTCCACACACATTCTGACCTTGCCGTCTTTTTTAGGTACTGGCACGATGTTAGCAACCCATTGTGGATAGGATGTAACAGCCAGAAAACCAGCGTTGAATTGCTTTATCACTTCTGGTTTGATCTTCTCAGACATGTCGGGCCTCATTCGGTGGACTTTTTGTTTGATCGGTGGACAATCTTCTCTTGTAGGGAGACGGTGAACCACAATGTCTGTGTCTAAACCCGGCATGTCTTCATAAGACCAGGTGAAGATTTCAACGTACTCATTTAACAGCTGTATCAAGCGTTCCTTGACACTCGACTCCAGATTGGCACCCACTTGCACTTCCTTCCGGTCTTCCTCTGTTCCTAAGTTGACAGTTTCCAACAACTCTTCGTGAGGCAAGATGGCCCTTTCTTCTTGTTGTAGGAGTCTGGCTAGCTCTCCCGGTACTTCACAATCTTTGTCATCTTCATACTCAGCCTGATTGACCAGATCTTCAGAGTTATTGAAGGACATAGCAGAATAGTCACCCATAGAATCCAGAGTGGATGGGTACCTGCATTCGTGAGTGTGGGTGTGTGTAAGGGATAACCATCCTTAAACAAACAAAATGCAAAAAGGAAAGAAAATGAACACAGTAGTTTATCAATGAAAAACGTCCAATGAATCATTAAACATGGCATATGGATATGAAGATAATCAAAACCCTTACAAATGGACCTACATGCCCCAGGCAAGGAATGAGGTGAAAAAGTAGTGTACGGATTGTTCAAGAGTAAATATTACAAACCAACAGGAAATGTTTGACAGATAATTACTGATTAATAAAAGTAATGGGGACAAAGTCCTTTGCCTCCCAGTTGCGTAGTCCTCCCTCGACAGTTGGGTAGATCCAATCTTCAATGTTGGCCTCTTCGTCTTCACCTTCCAGAGCATTGATTCCATAAGGAGAGATCTTGATGGGCGCTCTTTCAACCTTTGAGCGGCGCATAGCTTTCTGTCCCGCAGTAGTGAAACCTAATCCAAACTTGTCTGTTTTATGAGGAATATCCGGCAACTGCCCCCATGTTGAGCTCTTTCCTTCCTTCAATGCAGCTTTCGCGTCTTTTAGAGATGCCATCCTGGCCATCTGCTTTGGTACCTCAGCTACCACTTTTGCTACTACCACTTCAGGAGAGACTTCCTCGAAGTGTTGGAATGGTGTGTCAATGAATTCTCCTTCCACCTCTACATACCGAAAGGAGTTCATGTGGCTGATCATATATTCCTCTTCACCGTGCACGGTTATGATCTTTCCTTTGACAGGGTACTTCAACATTTGATGTAGGGAGGAGGTAACTGCCCCAGCACTATGTATCCACGGCCTTCCCAGTAAGCAAGAGTATGACGGACGGATGTCCATCACATAGAAAGTTGAGGGGAATACTTATGTGCCAACCTTAATGGGAATGTCTACCTCTCCGTGTACCATTCTCTTCGACCCGTCAAATGCCCTTACAATGATATTACTTGGCCTCAACTCCAAGCCTTCACAATCTAAACGGTCGAGAGCCTTCTTGGGCAGCATGTTCAGAGAAGAACCAGTGTCAACCAGAACATGGGCCAGAGTAGTTCCTTGGCATTCTACTGACACATGTAATGCGTCGTTGTGTTTTCTTCCTTTTGAGGTCAGGTCCGCATCGGAGAAACCTAAACCGTTATCTGCTGTAAGACTGGCTACACAGTCTTGGGATTGGTCGGCAGAGGTTTCCTGGGGTACATGGGCTGTCTTCAGGAATTTGATCAATGCTTTGGCGTGCGCCTCAGAACAAAGCAGTAATGCTAACATGGAGATCTTCGAGGGGGTTTTCCCCAGTTGCTCTACCACGTCATTATCACTCTTTTTAATTATCTCCAGGATCTCCTCCATCTCTTTCTTAGAGGTCTCCGGGATGGCCAAAGGTTGAGCCCTCGTCCGGACGAGCTCATCTTGGGTCCCTTTACCTTTATCAACAGAAGTAGGAGGGACAACAACAGGAATAACATTTTCTTCAATCAACAGAGTTTCAGCGGAAATTCTTATTGGTGCAGGATCAACTCTGGCAGCAGCTGAGGGTCCAAAGGTTGCCTTTGGGGGGGGCAATCTCTGGAGAAAATATTCTCCCGCTTCGGGTGATCTTGCTTGTACCAGCAATGTTTCCAATGCTGGCCTCTTCTTCATCAGAGCTTTCTTCGGTTACTTCAACTTGTTTAACACCATGGTAGTAGATGTCTCCACCGTAATTCCATGGTATTGACTTGTCAGAACTGTAGGGGACCGGCCCAGGCATAGTTATTTTCAAAGGAACAATCTTTGTAGCTGATGTAATCTTAACAGGCTTTCTGACGGCCTTGGAAAGATTGGCGTGAATGGTGATAATTGAAACATCTTCAGTAGGGGTTGGAATAGCAGGAATCTTCTCAAACAGAATTTGTTGACTGTCCATCAGGCCTTGGACGCCTTTCTTCAGTGATGGGCAGTCAAACGGCAGAGAGTAACAACAGTAGCAATCTTCTTTGCAGCCCAGGAAAATCCCGGCTCTTAGCAGATTTAACTTGATGGTTAACAGCGGAGTCCTCAGGTCATTGACATCAGAAACATACAAATCTTCCTCGATAGCATGGACATTTCGACCGTGCTTCGGCATCGGAGCAGATATCACGTTTGGCTTCTCTGGAGCATCGAACTCCACCTCTTTTGCATCTATCAAGTCTTGAATTTTATTTTTTAGCGCCCAACAATCGTTTATGTCATGTCCGACGCTATCGGAATGGTAGGCGCATTTGGCATTGGGATGATAGTGCGGTGAAGCAGTATTCACAGTCTTCGGTGCTTCCCTAATCTTGGTGAGATTCAAATTCAACAGATGTGGAAGAACCTGCGTAGGTGTCATATTGATGCGGGTAAACTGCCGTAGTGGCCGTTCTCCCCATTGCTGTTTAGGTCTGGACTGGTTATTTCAAGGTTGATCGTTTGATGGAATCTGGATCATTACGGCCCCCACAGTCGACCGGCGCTCATTTCTTCCTGCTCCTCTCTGAGAATACACAACAGCCGTTTCCTTCTTCACCGAAAATGATTTCTTAACCGTAGTAGATGTAGAGGCATCCTTCTGAATCTTCCCATTCTTGATACCGGCTTCTACCCGCTCGCCAGTCAGAATTAATTCGGTAAACCCTGCGGAAGAGCTACCGATCAGATGATTAAAGAATGGACCAGACAGGGTCTCCAGAAACATATCAACAAGCTCTCTATCGGAAAGAGGTGGCTGCACTCTTCCGGCCAGATCGCGCCACTTTTGGGCATATTCCTTGAATCCTTCACCCGAGGCCATCCCCATACTCTGTAGCTGAGTACGGGTCGGTGCCAGGTCAGAGTTATACTGATATTGGCGATAAAAAGCAGCTGCAAGATCCTCCCAACTATCTACCTCTGATCTCTCAAGATTGTAGAACCAATCCAGCTGTGTGCCAGACAGGCTATCCTGAAAGAAATGTACCCAAAGGTTTCTGTTAGATGTGTGAGGTTGGATTATTCGGACATACGACCTTAGATGCATCTTCGGGCAAGACAGCCCATCATATCTTGCGAAAACTGGCACTTTAAACTTCGGGGGGATCACAATTCCGGCAATTAATCCCAAATCTTCGAAATCTAAGCCTGGAACTCTCTGCAGCTCCATAGCTGCCAACCTGTCCTCCAAACTCTTGTACTTGTCATCGGCCGGCGGGTATTGTTGTTCTGAGTAGTCTTCGTCTTCTTCAGCCTCTTCCTCTTCAACTTCGGATTCAGACGGTACCGCGGCCCCTTTTCCTTTACTGGTTCCCTCTTCAGATGTAGGGGGAAATTCAAGAACCCTTCTGGCTTCACCCTCAAACCTTCTTCCTAGGGTAGCCACCCCGACTCTCTTCTTCTTCTTTTTCACTTGCTCTTTGTTCCCGAGCATGGCTTTTAGATCTTCCTGACCCTTTGCCAAGGTCATCAGGAGATGTTGAAATTGTGAGTTCTGAGACTGTAGATCTTTGACCGTCTGTTCGAGATCCATCTTACTGAAATAAACAACAGAAAGATAAGGAAACCTGGTGTGGAGACCTGCTTATGCACATGATGAATGATATGTTTATTTATGCAATGCATTCAAGGATTTAGAAATTCACAATTGTCGCAAACAAAAAGAACACACGTCATATTAATAAGAAGAAATTTTGTTAGTACATAAATGCCCCATGGGCCAAATATTACAAAAACTTCTCATGGTAAAAAGACGTTGCGCATTGTTGTACCCCAAAATTTTCCCTCCCATATTCTTCAAGAATTGCAAAGAGCATGCTTCAAAATCTCTTCAAGGGTTGCACAGTTCAAGGGCCTCCTAATAGTCAAAAACTAGGGTTTTGATCCTGACAAAGAAAATGAAGTTTCCAAGGGTCCAATCAAGTCCCACATGCCTATAAACATGGTCAAGCATCCTCATACCAAGTTTCAAGACTTACAGCACAAAATTGCACAGTCAAAAACCCTAATTGCCCTACAGTCAACTGTAGGGGCAAAATGGTCATTTGACAGTCAAAAGTTCAAATTTTTGGTCAACATCTCATTTTGAAGCCACAAACATCATTTGATCAATGCTTGATCATGATTCTCAAAGCTTGGCTCAAAAAGTCTCAAGATGCAAAAGTTTCCATATTTGGACAATTGAAAAAGTCAACTGTAACTTGGCCAAGGCATAACTTCCACATGGATCATCAGAAAAATTCCATCCAAATCTCATTTTAAAGAGAAAGACATTTCCTACAACTCCTCTTCACACTTCAAGTCTAAGAAATGCTCTCACAAAAAGTTATCAATTTCAACATTATAGGTCATTTTCAAAAGTCAACAAAAAGGGACTTTAAGTCAAAGGCCATAACTTGAGATTGGTAAATCAAAATGACATGGGACCAAAGGAATTGGTTAGAGGACTTCAAGACCTTTCCAAAATGTCCAAGAACATGATCAAAGCTTAAACATTGAGCAAGATATGCCTTGTGGAAGTTGGGAAATGTTTGGGTATTTTGAAAAGTCAACTTTGCTTCAAATGCCTTAAAATTGCTAATGGGCCACATTTTCTTCCAAGATTCATCATCCAAAACATGTGCACGGCCATTTGGCCCAAAGGGAATTTATTCATCATTTTTATTTATTTTTTTGAATTTTTAATTGCTAATAATTCATTTAATTAATTAAAATATGGAAAAAATACCAAAGCAAGCTTTTCAAATCTTTTTATGCATGGAATATCTTCAAAATTTCGTGCATTATTTGATATGGAAAGAATCAGGAAGATTGGACATGATTGGAATCAAATATGCATGGAAAAGATTGAAAAATATATGCATGGAAATCAAATATCTTGTACATCAATGCAAAGGTTTTTTGGATCCAAATCTTTACCCTAATCATTCCATACATAAGCCAGAAGCAAACCCTAGTGCAAGAGACCTGAAAGCTGCGCCCAAAAGCCATAACCAAGTTTGCATTTTTTCAAGAAAATTCAAAAACTGAAATCACGATTGCAAAGGTTTTCAATGCAGAATAGTTATCCCATTGCATTCCTGAGGCTTCAAGGAAGGTGTCTGGATCAAAATCATTGTCCCTAACGCAAAGAAACGGTAGAACGATCGTGTCCTGTTCATGTTTTTTCTCATATGCTTGCATCATGATTCATGCGTTATCTGTAATTTTTAATGTTTGGTTTATGTTATTTGGTTCATTCTGAAGCTAACCGTGTGTTTTAATTAAGTTTTTCTGCATCATACACGATTTCACCATTAAAGCTAGCTAGGGTTCTTCAAGCTCCAAATTGGGCGTTTACGTATATGGTAAAATCAAGACATCTCAGTGCCATGGTTAAAATCAGGAAGCTTGGACGAACATAACTACCCTATCGCGCCTAATTTATGTAGCGAGACAAGCTATTCGCTATTTTTGAAAAGGGTACATTTTGCGGGGGTTTAAAACCTCCGCTAATTCTTTTTTTGTTTCAGGTGAAAATGCAAGCAACGAAGAAGAAGATCAGGTGTCAAGGCATGGTTGGCTCATTTGAATTTCGCGCTAAAATCATCCACTAACCCTTGTTTTGAATTATATTATTTGTTTTCTATACTATGTCCAGAACGCGTAAACGGCTCAGTGGCAAGGCATATGGTGTGGTAAGCGATAGGACCTGGGTTCGATTCCCAGGTCCTCTATCCCTTCAATAATGTTTTTTTCTAATATCATCCTATGCAGTTTCTCTCCAGAGGCCTACCATACGCCCATGATCCAAACGTGCCACGCGCCCCATGATCCCCATCCAAAGGTCCAGATTTGAAGAGTAGCATAGGCATCAGTCAACGAAGCCACACACCAACATAAAAGTCAAACAAGGCCATAGACATTGGGCCTAAATTGCTGGGACAAAACCTCCAGTTTGGGGACAGAACCCCCCATGGGTTTGTTTTTTCATTCTTTTTCATATTTTTCTATTTTATTTGTTTTGTTAATTTTTTATTTAAATCTTTAAATTAATTTATTTTCATAAAATATAAAAATAATATAAAAACCAGAAAAGACAAAAAAAAAACAAATATATTTTATTTTTTTAATATCTTTGTAAATAAATTGTACCAAGTAATTTAGTTTTAAATTCTAGGATTAATTTTAATATTTTCTCAATAAACCTAAAAATTGGTAGAATTAGGGTTTTAAGCACTTTTATCTTTTTTTCCTTTTTTCACAATATTAATAATTAATTATATATTTTTGTAAATAAAATTGCATTAACATATTAGGTTAATTTTAGATTCAATTTTAACATATTTTTCTTAATAAATAAAAGGCAAAATACCCTTTTTAGTCCATTAAGTTTACCCCAAGGTCCATTTTGGTCCTTTATCTAAAAAAAGTGTCAAACTAGTCCTATAATTCTTTCAAAAGGACCATAGGAGTCCTTTCCGTCCATTTTGGTCCTTTTTGGTTCATTGGAGAAGCTGCAAAATGAGCTTGATGGAGCAAAGATGGAGATACATCATCTAAAGGAAAGGAAGGATGGGCTGAAACATAAGATAATGGAGTTACAAATTGAAATAAAGAAGGATGGGCTGAACCAAAAAGGACCAAAATGGACGGAAAGGACTCCTATGGTCCTTTTGAAAGAATTATAGGACAAGTTTGACACGTTTTTTAGATAAAGGACCAAAATGGACCTTGGGGTAAACTTAAAGGACTAAAAAGGGTATTTTGCCTAAATAAAAATAGTTAGAATTAGGGTTAATTAGGTTTTAATTCCAATTTAATTTTTCTTATTAAAATTCCATAAGTACAAAAAACTCCAAAAAATCGTTTCCTTTTATTTTAATTTAATTAATCATAATTTAATTTCATTAAAAAGGGTCCAACGCCCTCGCATTCCCGATTTAATTCCCTTCGCATTTTATTTCTTTTTATGAATATTTATGTAATTCTCCCAAAGCCATGTAAGTTGGACATTTATATTTCTCGCACTTTACTTTATTTTATTTTCAAATCGGGTCCTGGATTTAATTTGGCAATGTGGACCCGCGCCTTTGTAATAGTTTAGGAACTTTATATTTCTCGCAACTTTTTAACTGCTAATAAATTGCATGCAAGAATGAATGTTAAAATAAAAACAAAAGCGTAGATCACCCATGACATGAACAAGACAAAAATATCTGAAAACGACACACGAATCACACACCACCCCTAGGGTACGCCTCACTGTTGCCTTGCCTCTCGAAAGGTGATCGTCGAGTAGAGGATGTTTTAGTAAGTCCTCATGATCCGGGAACCTGGCATGAGGGTAGCTTCTAAGGTATCTTCCTATTGCTCTGGTGATCACCATGTCCCGAACCTTCGAATTGACCCGAACACCTCCAACGGTGGTGCTACCTACCTCTCAATGGTGGGATGGCACTACTTTAAAGGACATCTACACAGACGAATTCCTTAGGGTAGGTAGACGACTCTAGATATTTGTTCTAATTTCAAAACAAAATTCAAAAATACTTTTCACACCGACACCTTTTCAAAAAGCTTTCGAAAGCAACTTTTCAAACACTCTTGAGGACCGATACAAGAGTCGAACTGAAATTTTCAAAGAAACTTTTTAAAACCCACAATTGAAAAGCAAACATACCTTTTGAAAACACAAATGAGAAAGTATCTAAGAGCCCATGGATAACCATGGATAGAAAGGGTGCTAACACCTTCCCTTTCTATAACCTACCTCCCGAACCGAGAGCAATCTCTATAAGGAATTTTTCTGTGCTTTTGTCCTTTCCATTTGGAGAAAATAAAAGACGGTGGCGACTCTTGCTTCTGCGACATTTCGCGAACCAGCGTTAAACAGTCAGTTCCAGATCCACCGATCACAGAACTGGCGACTCTGCTGGGGACTTACTCTTAAAGTGAGGTGTACCTTAGGGTTAGTTCATAACTGTGTTTTCAATTGTATTTCTTTGCTTGCTTTAAATTGTGGGACTGTCTTGGGAGTTCTATAGATCCTAACCCGGATCTGGGGAATACCTTCTTAGAAAGTAGCAACAAGGCTGTGAGGGAACTGTGCGGGGTATACCGACATGGTTGAAACAGTCTGCTACGTTGATGTGGCACTTTGGTGTGTACCGGTAACCCTTGAGTTCAGTCAAGGAGAGTACGGGGCCTCCGCGTGGTGTCGTGAAGCATCAACAGACCTTAGGAACCTTAATTGAACTATCTTGGCCTCTTTAGGGTAGTGAGATAACTGACTTTGGTGCAGTCCGAGGTTGGTTAATACTCGATGCTACACTCAATTGAGGGTTGCTTTCCTGGAATATTTCGGTCGCCAGTTCAGTGGCTAAATCGAACCGATGAACAATGAAAGCAATCCAATGATATTGGGACTCTTAGAACCCGGTTACTTCTAATAGGACAGGTTGAACCCACCAACTTCAAGAGGGTACTACCCAGACCCCATGCTGGCCTTAAACTCTAAGGGCTTGTCTTGTGTGACTTGTGTGCCTTACATGTTTGTCTTTGTAAATATCTGTGGTGTGTTTAATCATAGCATCATGACATCATCCAGCATCATATGCATTGACTAACCATTTCAGGGGTTCGAATCTTCATCTTTGTTCTTGTTTTGTAGGACATGGAAACTGTTCGCAGAAAGACAATTCAAATCAGCCTTGTAAGGATCCCTCCTCAGCTTAAGGAGCTTATATCCAGGATTCCCGAGAGCTCTTCATTCAGTGAAAGACATGGAAGACTCATCAGCTTGGTCAATACCAACATTGAGGAAGATATGATGAAGGTCCTGTTCCAGTTCTTTGACCCTCTGCATCACTGTTTCACCTTCTTGAATTATCAGCTGGTACCTACATTGGAGGAGTTCTCCCGACTCCTGAAGATCCCTATCCTTGATCAGCTACCCTACAACGGTACAGAAAAGGAACCCAAGCTTGAAGAGATTGCTAAAGCCTTACACCTACAATCATCTGACCTCAAGGGACATTGGGAGGTTAGAAGTGGTATCAAAGGGTTATTAGCCAGGTTTCTGTTTGAAAAGGCCCATGAATATTCGAACTCCCTTGACTTACAAGATTTTGAAGAAGTTGTGGCCCTCCTTGTCTATGGTTTGCTGTTGTTCCCTAACCCAGATCAGCTTATAGATATCAGTGCTGTCCAGATCTTCATGTCCAGGAATCCCATACCTACGTTGTTGGGGGACATCCTTCACTCATGTTACACTCGAACCATGAGAAAAAGAGGTGTCCTTATGTGTTGCACTCCCCTCCTGGGAAGGTGGTTTATTTCGCACCTTCCACAATCAGCCTTGAAGAACGAGCGGGGTTTGAGGTGGTCACAACGGTTGATGACTCTTACACATGCAGATATACATTGGTGCCCTCGGTCCAGAGAGGATGTCACTATCATTGATCGTTGCAGGGAGTACCCTAATGTTCCTTTGCTTGGAATCAGAGGAGGTATCACTTACAACCCATGCCTGGCTTGGAGACAGTTTGGTTATGCTCGAAGGGATGGCCCTCATGACATGTTAATTCCTGACATAGTTTTTGACTTCGACAACGATGCGCAAGGACTTCGCCAGAGATTTATCAGAGCTTGGAGGATGCCAAGTAGGATAGACAGCAAGACACTGGGGCACAGGAACTCCATCCCGTTGGAACCTTATCTCAAGTGGGTACGCGCCCGCTCCCAGAAGTTAGTAATGCCATATCCTCATATGCTCCCTGTGATTAAAGAGCCAGTCTTGGAAGGGGAGGTGTCCTATACCATTCAACATCCTGACATGCCCACATCCTGGGAAGAGATGCAGAAGAGCTGGATCCAGCTTAAGGAAGAACGGAATTCTCTTGAGACCAGTCTACATGCTAGTGAAAAGAAGGTCTTGGAGCTCACCCGCCTATTGCATGAGGAGAGGAATCTCAACACCTACATAGCTCCAAAGAGGATGCGTAGTGTCTTTTGGGATTGATTTGCTTTGTAATTTGTGCCCATGAGGCTTTGATGTACTGAACAATTATTTCCTTAATGATAACGTGTGTTCTTTTTTGTCTACAACAAATTTGAACTTTCGAACCCTTGAATGCATTGCATAAACACATATCATTCATCATGTGCATAGCAGGTTTTCTTCTTTTCAGGTTGCTTACCGTTCTTCGCTGTTTATTTCAGCATCATGAATCCTGACTCATCATCAACCGAGATGTCCATCAAGGCTCTTCAGGCGCAGAATGCGCAATTTCAGGAACTAATCATGGGTTTGGCTCAGGGCCAAGAAGAGCTGAAGGCTCTGCTCCTGAAAAAGGAGAAGAAGAAGAAGAAGAGGAGAACTGTTCTTTTTAACTCGGGCCGAAGGTTTGGCAACACTCTGCAGAATGAAGAGGCTGGTTCTTCTATAGGCAAGAGTAGTCCCCAAGGGGGAAAAGGTCCTAGTCCGGTGGTCTCTGACAACGAGACTGATTTTGACGAGGAACAGTATCCTCCTGCAGAAGATAGATACAAACAGTTGGAAGACAGGCTGGATTTCGGAGACTTGGGTTTGTCTACTGGTGTGATCATTCCTCATAAGTTCAAAGCACCATCCTTTACCAAGTATGACGGGGCGTCTTGTCCCAAGTTACACCTCAGGTCTTATGTGCGGAAGATTCAGCTGTACTCAGTGGACAAGAATTTGTGGATCCACTTCTTCCAGGAGAGTCTTTCAGGGACTCATCTCGAATGGTTCTATCAGCTGGATGGGACCAAGGTTCGTAACTGGGAGGAGTTGGCTACTGCTTTCTATAAGCAGTATCAATATAATGCCGACCTTGCCCCTACACGTACCCAACTCCAGGGTATGTCGCTAGGGTCAAGTGAAGGTTTTAAAGAGTATGCACAGAAGTGGAGGGATCTGGCTGGCAGGGTGCAGCCTCCGTTAACTGACCGGGAGTTGGTAGACATGTTCCTGGGGACCATATCTGGGCCATTTTTCAACCATCTTATCGGTAACTCGTCTGCAGGGTTTACTGATCTTATTCTGACTGGAGAGAGAATAGAGGCTGGGATGAAGTCTGGTAAAATTCAGAAGGGGGCATCGTCAAGTTCTGAGAAGAAACCCTTCAAAAAGGAGGCTAGTGTTGTATATGGGTCCAAGAGACAAGAGAAACCTGAGCGCCGCCAATCTGTCAAGGCGGTGATGATTGCTAAACCTGCTGCCGCTCCTCGGCAAACCAATCCTCCAAGGGCTGAAAGACTTAGAAGAGAATTCACCCGTTTGAGTATGACTCTATCACAGATCTTGCCGCAGTTGCTGTCCACCAATCTAGTGACTATCAGAGAGGCCCCAAAGGTTGTGAATACGGCTTCTCCCAAATACAATCCAAATGCCCGCTGTGCTTATCACTCCGATAGCCCGGGGCATTCCACTGATGACTGTTGGGCCTTAAGGAACAAGCTGCATGACCTTATTGACGCCAAGGAGGTACAATTTGAGGAATATGAGAAACCTAATGTAGTGACAGCTCCCTTGCCTGCTCATGGAGTGAATGCTATTGGGGACGAAGATAAAGTGGATGAAGCTGAATTCGACAGTTGGATTTACCCGGCGACTGACAGTGGACCTAGCAATTGGATTGCAAAGGACAACCTACTTGTTTCTCTTGTTACTGAGTAATGAATTCCTATGTTTTTGTTATTTGTAATAAATAATTAAAACTCTATGGCCCGGTGTCTTACCCGGGACACTGTGGATTCATTTGTGAGGGCATATAAATTGTCATTTCATATATCATGAATAAAGATCTTGGACGTTTTCTCGCATTTCAAATCTTATGCTCCTTTTCTGTCTTTCCTTTCTTTATATATTGCAAAATAGCTGTATTTACACACACTCACTCATACAGGTTTCAATCCACTCTGGATCTCACTGGTAACGACTCTGCTACTGCCAGTTATGACTTCGAAAATCCGATCAACTTAGCCGAAGACGAAGGTGAAGATGATTGCGAAGTGCCTGGCGAGCTTGCAAGACTGTTACTCGAGGAAGAGAGGGCTATTCAACCACACGAAGAGCCAGTGGAAACAATAAATCTGGGTACTGAGGCAGACAGAAAGGAGGTAAAGATTGGGGCCAACCTAGAGCTCAGTGTGAAGCAACGGTTGACTCAGATGCTACATGATTATATGGAGATCTTTGCCTGGTCCTACGAAGACATGCCCGGGTTGGATACGGACATTGTGGTCCATCACTTGCCTACTAAGGAAGACTGCCCTCCGGTTAAGCAAAAGGTCCGCCGTATGCGTCCAGAGATGTCTGAGAAGATCAAAGCCGAGGTTATGAAACAGTTTGATGCCAGGTTCCTTGCAGTGACTTCTTACCCTCAGTGGGTTGCTAACGTGGTGCCAGTACCAAAGAAGGACGGTAAGGTCAGAATGTGTGTCGACTACAGGGATCTGAACAGGGCCAGCCCCAAAGATGACTTCCCTCTACCTCACATTGATGTCCTTGTTGACAATACTGCTCAGCATAAGGTGTTTTCTTTCATGGATGGCTTTTCAGGTTACAATCAGATCAAGATGGCTCCTGAAGACATGGAAAAGACTACCTTTGTTACTCAGTGGGGCACCTTCTGCTACAAGGTCATGCCTTTTGGACTGAAAAATGCTGGGGAAACCTACCAACGTGCCATGGTTGCTTTATTTCATGACATGATCCATCATGAGATAGAAGTGTATGTTGACGACATGATCGCAAGGTCCCAGACTAAGGAAGAACACCTTGATCATCTGCAGAAATTGTTTGACCGTCTGAAATTGTACAAGCTGAGGTTGAACCCGAACAAGTGCACCTTCGGGGTAAGATCTAGAAAGTTGCTAGGCTTCGTTGTAAGTGATAAAGGTATTCAAGTGGACCCTGCCAAGGTT
Organism: Vicia faba; assembly: GCA_948472305.1. Lineage (NCBI taxonomy): Eukaryota > Viridiplantae > Streptophyta > Magnoliopsida > Fabales > Fabaceae > Vicia > Vicia faba. The sequence goes on along the minus strand of CATIWC010002024.1, from coordinate 44,230 downwards.
AAAGCTATTCAAGAGATGCCAGTTCCTAAGACAGAGAAGGAAGTCAGAGGCTTTTTAGGACGCCTGAATTACATTGCTCGGTTCATCTCCCACCTAACTGCTACTTGTGAACCAATCTTCAAGCTGCTGAAGAAAGATCAGGTAGTACGTTGGAATGATGAATGTCAGGCTGCTTTTGACAGAATCAAAGAGTATCTCCAAGAACCACCCATCCTTATGCCACCGGTTGAAGGGAGACCTCTGATACTATACCTGACAGTACTTGACAACTCAATGGGGTGTGTGCTGGGGCAGCATGACGAGTCTGGACGAAAAGAGCATGCCATTTATTACCTTAGCAAAAAGTTTACCGACTGTGAGACCCGATACTCACTGCTCGAGAAAACTTGCTGCGCTTTGGTATGGGCTGCTCGCCGGCTGAGACAGTATATGCTGACTCACACTACTTTGTTGATCTCAAAGATGGATCTTATAAAGTACATATTTGAAAAGCCTGCTCTGTCTGGGAGAATAGCAAGATGGCAAATGATCTTGACAGAATACGACATTCAATACACGACTCAGAAAGCCATCAAAGGTAGTGTATTGGCAGACCACTTGGCACATCAGGCAGTAGACGACTATCAGTCAATGAACTTCGAGTTTCCTGATGAAAGCATCATGATTGTGACTGATTGTGAAGTACCTGGATCGGATGAAGGACCTGAGGAAGGATCCTGATGGTCTATGCACTTTGATGGAGCCTCCAATGCTTTGGGTAACGGTATCGGCGCTGTAATCATATCCCCCCAAGGCACTCATACTCCACTCACTGCCCGGCTATGTTTCAACTGCACCAACAACATGGCAGAGTATGAGGCGTGCATCATGGGTCTCCAAGCTGCGATCGACTTAAGGATCAAGTTTCTGAGTGTCTTCGGAGATTCCGCTCTTATGATCAATCAGATCAAAGGAGAGTGGGATACGAAACATCCGAATCTTATTCCTTACAGAGAATGTGTGTTGGCATTGATCCCCCACTTCACAGAGATAACCTTTGAACACTTCCCGAGAGAGGAGAATCAGCTGGCGGACGCGTTGGCTACAATGTCTTCTATGTTCAAGGTCAAATGGGACAATGAGGCTCCCCGGATCATCATTTGGAAACTGGACGAACCGGCATACTGTTGTGATCTCAAGACTGAGTTGGTAACTGAGAAGCCTTGGTACCATGAGGTGAAGAGATATCTGGAAGCTCAGGAATACCCTGAAGGCGCATCTGTCAATGATAAAATTTTTCTAAGAAGGTTCGCAGTGAAGTTTTTCCTTAGCAACGGCATCTTGTACAAGCGAAACCATGATTCAACCTTACTGCGTTGTATGGATAAGACTGAAGCAGAAAGGATTATGGAAGAGCTACACGAAGGGACCTTTGGAACACATTCCAGTGGACACACTATGGCAAAGAAAATCCTTCGGGCAGGGTATTTCTGGTCCACCATGGAAGCTGACTGCTACCAACATTCTCGGACATGCCACAAATGCCAGATATATGCAGACAAGGTGCATGTTCCTCCAGTTCCTCTAAATGTTCTGACTGCGCCTTGGCCGTTTGCAATGTGGGGCATAGACATGATCGGTGAGATTAAACCTACGGCATCTAACGGGCATCGCTTCATCCTGGTAGCGATTGATTACTTTACAAAGTGGGTCAAAGCAGCTTCCTACGCTACGGTAACCAAGACTGTTGTGGCACGGTTCATTCGGCATAATCTGATCTGTCGATACGGCATCCCGGAAAGAATCATTACAGACAACGGTACCAATCTCAATAACAAGATGATCATTGAGCTCTGCGAGCTGTTTAAGATACAGCACCACAACTCTTCTCCTTATCGGCCGAAGATGAATGGGGCTGTAGAAGCAGCAAATAAGAATATCAAGAAAATCGTGCAGAAGATGACAGTGACTTACAAAGATTGGCACGAGATGTTACCGTTCACTCTACATGGGTACCGTACCTCAGCCAGGACGTCAACCGGGGCAACTCCTTTCTCCTTGGTCTACGGTATGGAGGCAGTCTTACCGATCGAAGTGCAAATACCCTCTCTCCGGATAATGAAGGATGCAGATCTGAACGAAGATAATTGGATCCAGACACGACTTGATCAGCTAAACCTTATCGACGAAAAGAGACTTGCTGCTATCTGTCATGGTCAGACGTATCAGAAACGGATGATCAGGGCATTTAACAAAAAGGTCAGACCACAGGAATATCAAGTTGGGGATCTGGTAATCAAGCGAATCATCCTTCCTCAGAGTGATCCAAGGGGCAAATGGACCCCTACGTACGAAGGGCCATTTGTGGTTAAGCACGTGTTCTCAGGAGGAGCCATGATCCTAACCAACATGGATGGTGACGACCTTCTTCACCCCGCCAATGCAGACATAGTAAAAAGATACTACGCATGAAAAAGACCCGCTAGGCTGACATGCCTAGGCAAAAATTAGGGCTTCCCGGCGAACCAAAAGGGTTCGGGCAAAATGAAGGGATGAAATGAAAAATCTGTACACCCGGCAAGTCGAAAACCTGAAAAGGCGGCTTGGGCAAAAATGGGTATCCCGGTGGACTGAAAACCCGAAAGGGCGGTCCAGGCAAAAGTTAGGGATAAAGCATAATACTATGTCTCATTGGATCACTTTGCATCCAGAATCCGGTATCTACATCAAGTTCAGACGGCATCGATCAGTCAACTTCATCTTCAACTAAGGTCATCAAGTGATGAGACGCTTGGAGATATAAAGGCAATAGCAGAGTTGAAACCCAGTGGGATCATTCATTTCACACAGCTGTTTTATTTCCTCTTGTACAAATTTGTATAAACTCTTTTGCTCGGCGGCGTTCTCTTACTAGGACGTCAGCCTCTTGTACATAAACGCCTATTTCACAGGCAAATTCAAAATCAATACAAAAATCACTTTTCAGTTAAAATTGCCAATTGTTTTTCCTTTTTTGTTTTGCGAAGAACGTCCAAGGTTCAATTTGTGATATATGCATTGACGATAATTTGCTAACTCATGAATATTTGCATACGAAACAAAGTATTAATTACAGGTAACATTAGAAGCAGGGGCAATAAAAAGTTGTCTAAGCAATCTAATTGTTCTGTCCTCCAAGGTACAAAGGTAGGTTCGGTTGAAGAACATAACCAGTACATCCCAATTCCCCAGAGAGTGAGCCAGCAAGTCAATACACTCTCCTCAAGCGAAGCTATTATCAACCTTAAGGAAGTTGGGTATCCTCCCGCAGAACTCAACATTCCCCAGCAATGTACGAACATTTTTAACAAGCATCCCCGACAGTCTTGACCTAAAGATTGTTCCCCGGCGGTATACCAGACATTCAATGGAGTCACCTCCCCGGTACAGCTCAAAACTTCCCCAGGAGAGTCCAATCCAGTTTCCCCAGGAAAGTTGGAATCCATCTCCCCAAGCAGTAAGCTTATCCCCAGTAGATTCTGGAAGCTTATCCTCGCAGAGCACGAACGCGTCTCCCGGCTTTATTCAAAGAGTTATTTCCCTACCAGGATATAACTGGGTTATCCTCAGCCAAAATCCACGGAAAGACCGTCCTCGGCAAAGTCTTCTTACCCCCAGCGAAGTCTATAAACACTTCCAACACAACAATGGTATCCCCAACAAAATTACCATCAACATTCCAGCAAAAGTATCTCTATCCCCACAAAGTATTTGTTTCCCAGCAAGATCGTCAGAGTACTTCTCTCCCCGCAGAGTAATCCATTCGCCAAGTTTATTCCCTAACGGAGTTATCTTCTCCTACCGGTATTCTTGCAACTATCATCCCCAGCGGAAGCAAAAATCTATCCTCCAACATCAGCCCCGGAGTGACTTCCCGGCACCCGTCAAGGATTTATTTCCCGAGACAAAAAGATATATTCATAAACATCACATTTTCATACATTATAGCATGCATCTACGCATCATATCTCACAAATCTCATTTATGTTGAGAACATCATCGCTTGATTCATATCATGCCTTGTATATGACTGACCTTTACCTTTCAGGAAGAATTCAGTTAAGTTCTCAACTATATTTCAAGACCTAGACCGGTTCAGTTAAATCGACCCTAAGATTTTCCTATTTCTTATCCAGTCAAAGGCCTTCTCTGGTTCAGTCAGATCGACCCTAAGATCTCCCTGATTCTTATCCAATTGAAGATTTCAAGACCTTGACCGGTTTAGTTAAATCGACCCTAAGATTTCCCTGTTTCTTATCCAGTCAAAGGCCTTCTCTGGTTCAGTCAGATCGACCCTAAGATCTCCCTGTTTCTTACCCAGTTGAAGATTTCAAGACCTAGACCGGTTCAGTTAAATCGACCCTAAGATTTTTCTGTTTCTTATCCCGTCAAAGGCCTTCTCTAGTCCAGTTAAATCGACCCTAACAGATTTTCCTGATGAAGACTCAGTAGAAGATATCCAAGATTCTCTCAGCGTTACTGTTGAGGTTGAAGTCGCCTATGGTTCTCTCCCCGTTACTGCGGAGGTAGTAATCGTCCCCAGATTCTCTCAGCGTTACTGTTGAGGTTGAAGTCGCCCAAGATTCTCTCAGCGTTACTGTTGAGGTTGAAGTCGCCTATGGTTCTCTCCGCGTTACTGCGGAGGTAGTAATCATCCCCAGATTCTCTCAGCGTTACTGTTGAGGTAGAAGTCGCCCAAGATTCTCTCAGCGTTCCTGTTGAGGTAGTAATCATCCAAGGTTCTCTCACCGTTCCTGTTGAGGTAGTAACCATCCCTGGTTCATTCATCACCCTTTTGAAGCTCCAGATCCAGCTCCTGTAACCAGTCAGGACACGTCTATACAAAGAATCTGAAGACCAGCTCCTGTAACGGGTCAGGTAATCATTTTTCTTTTGCAGGTACGCAAGTTCTCGCTAAGGAATCTCTTACGCGATCAACATCCAGATGGCATCTATAAGCCCATCCACCTTCCATCATCTCTTAGCATGGCATCTATAAGCCCATCATCCTATCCATCAATCTCCAAATGGCATCTATAAGCCCATTCCCACCATCATACTGCTAACATGTGAGCGCAAATTTCTGGGCACTCTAGTGTTCAATCATCTTCCACCTTCGGATTACGAAAGGCACGTCAGCCAATCTGCATCCTCAGGTCTAAGAAGATTGAACAGGGGCAACTGTTGTACCCCAAAATTTGCCCTCCCATATTCTTCAAGAATTGCAAAGAGCATGCTTCAAAATCTCTTCAAGGGTTGCACAGTTCAAGGGCCTCCTAACAGTCAAAAACTAGGATTTTGATCCTGACAAAGAAAATGAAGTTTCCAAGGGTCCAATCAAGTCCCGCATGCCTATAAACATGGTCAAGCATCCTCATACCAAGTTTCAAGACTTACAGCACAAAATTGCACAGTCAAAAACCCTAATTGCCCTACAGTCAACTGCAGGGGTAAAATGGTCATTTGACAGTCAAAAGTTCAAATTTTTGGTCAACATCTCATTTTGAAGCCACAAACATCATTTGATCAATGCTTGATCATGATTCTCAAAGCTTGGCTCAAAAAGTCTCAAGATGCAAAAGTTTCCATATTTGGACAGTTGAAAAAGTCAACTGTAACTTGACCAAGGCATAACTTCCACATGGATCATCAGAAAAATTCCATCCAAAGCTCATTTTAAAGAGAAAGACATTTCCTACAACTCCTCTTCACACTTCAAGTCCAAGAAATGCTCTCACAAAAAGTTATCAATTTCAACATTATAGGTCATTTTCAAAAGTCAACAAAAAGGGACTTTAAGTCAAAGGCCATAACTTGAGATTGGTAAATCAAAATGACATGGGACCAAAGGAATTGGTTAGAGGACTTCAAGACCTTTCCAAAATGTCCAAGAACATGATCAAAGCTTAAAAATTGAGCAAGATATGCCTTGTGGAAGTTGGGAAATTTTTGGGTATTTTGAAAAGTCAACTTTGCTTCAAATGCCTTAAAATTGCTAATGGGCCACATTTTCTTCCAAGATTCATCATCCAAAACATGTGCACGACCATTTGGCCCAAAGGGAATTTATTCATCATTTTTATTTATTTATTTGAATTTTTAATTGCTAATAATTCATTTAATTAATTAAAATATGGAAAAAAAATACCAAAGCAAGCTTTTCAAATCTTTTTATGCATGGAATATCTTCAAAATTTCGTGCATTATTTGATATGGAAAGAATCAGGAAGATTGGACATGATTGGAATCAAATATGCATGGAAAAGATTGAAAAATATATGCATGGAAATCAAATATCTTGTACATCAATGCAAAGGTTTTTTGGATCCAAATCTTTACCCTAATCATTCCATACATAAGCCAGAAGCAAACCCTAGTGCAAGAGACCTGAAAGCTGCGCCCAAAAGCCATAACCAAGTTTGCATTTTTTCAAGAAAATTCAAAAACTGAAATCACGATTGCAAAGGTTTTCAAGGCAGAATAGTTATCCCATTGCATTCCTGAGGCTTCAAGGAAGGTGTCTGGATCAAAATCATTGTCCCTAACGCAAAGAAACGGTAGAACGATCGTGTCCTGTTCATGTTTTTTCTCATATGCTTGCATCATGATTCATGCATTATCTGCAATTTTTAATGTTTGGTTTATGTTATTTGGTTCATTCTGAAGCTAACCTTGTGTTTTAATTAAGTTTTTATGCATCATACACGATTTCACCATTAAAGCTAGCTAGGGTTCTTCAAGCTCCAAATTGGGCGTTTACGTATATGGTAAAATCAAGACATCTCAGTGCCATGGTTAAAATCAGGAAGCTTGGACGAACATAACTACCCTATCGCGCCTAATTTATGTAGCGAGACAAGCTATTCGCTATTTTTGAAAAGGGTACATTTTGGGGGGGTTTAAAACCCCCGCTAATTCTTTTTTTGTTTCAGGTGAAAATGCAAGCAACGAAGAAGAAGATCAGGTGTCAAGGCATGGTTGGATCATTTGAATTTCGCGCTAAAATCATCCACTAACCCTTGTTTTGAATTATATTATTTGTTTTCTATACTATGTCCAGAACGCGTAAACGACTCAGTGGCAAGGCATATGGTGTGGTAAGCGATAGGACCTGGGTTCGATTCCCAGGTCCTCTATCCCTTCAATAATGTTTTTTCTAATATCATCCTATGCAGTTTCTCTCCAGAGGCCTACCATACGCCCATGATCCAAACGTGCCACGCGCCCCATGATCCCCATCCAAAGGTCCAGATTTGAAGAGTAGCATAGGCATCAGTCAACGAAGCCACATGCTAGCATAAAAGTCAAACAAGGCCATAGACATTAGGCCTAAATTGCTGGGACAAAACCTCCAGTTTGGGGACAGAACCCCCCATGGGTTTGTTTTTTCATTCTTTTTCATATTTTTCTATTTTATTTGTTTTGTTAATTTTTTATTTAAATCTTTAAATTAATTTATTTTCATAAAATATAAAAATAATATAAAAACCAGAAAAGACAAAAAAAAAACAAATATATTTTATTTTTTTAATATCTTTGTAAATAAATTGTACCAAGTAATTTAGTTTTAAATTCTAGGATTAATTTTAATATTTTCTCAACCTAAAAATGGGTAGAATTAGGGTTTTAAGCACTTTTATCTTTTTTTCCTTTTTTCACAATATTAATAATTAATTATATATTTTTGTAAATAAAATTGCATTAACATATTAGGTTAATTTTAGATTCAATTTTAACATATTTTTCTTAATAAATAAAACTAATTAGAATTAGGGTTAATTAGGTTTTAATTCCAATTTAATTTTTCTTATTAAAATTCCATAAGTACAAAAAACTCCAAAAAATCTTTTCCTTTTATTTTAATTTAATTAATCATAATTTAATTTCATTAAAAAGGGTCCAACGCCCTCACATTCCCGATTTAATTCCCTTCGCATTTTATTTCTTTTTATGAATATTTATGTAATTCTCCCAAAGCCATGTAAGTTGGACATTTATATTTCTCGCACTTTACTTTATTTTATTTTCAAATCGGGTCCTGGATTTAATTTGGCGATGTGGACCTGCGCCTTTGTAATAGTTTAGGAACTTTATATTTCTCGCAACTTTTTAACTGCTAATAAATTGCATGCAAGAATGAATGTTAAAATAAAAACAAAAGCGTAGATCACCCATGACATGAACAAGACAAAAATATCTGAAAACGACACACGAATCACACACCACCCCTAGGGTACGCCTCACTATTGCCTTGCCTCTCGAAAGGTGATCGTCGAGTAGAGGATGTTTTAGTAAGTCCTCATGATCCGGGAACCTGGCATGAGGGTAGCTTCTAAGGTATCTTCCTATTGCTCTGGTGATCACCATGTCCCGAACCTTCGAATTGACCCGAACACCTCCAACGGTGGTGCTACCTACCTCTCAATGGTGGGATGGCACTACTTTAAAGGACATCTACACAGACGAATTCCTTAGGGTAGGTAGACGACTCTAGATACTTGTTCTAATTTCAAAACAAAATTCAAAAATACTTTTCACACCGACACCTTTTCAAAAAGCTTTCGAAAGCAACTTTTCAAACACTCTTGAGGACCGATACAAGAGTCGAACTGAAATTTTCAAAGAAACTTTTTAAAACCCACAATTGAAAAGCAAACATACCTTTTGAAAACACAAATGAGCAAGTATCTAAGAGCCCATGGATAACCATGGATATAAAGGGTGCTAACACCTTCCCTTTCTATAACCTACCTCCCGAACCGAGAGCAATCTCTATAAGGAATTTTTCTGTGCTTTTGTCCTTTCCATTTGGAGAAAATAAAAGACGGTGGCGACTCTTGCTTCCGCGACATTTCGCGAACCAGCATTAAACAGTCAGTTCCAGATCCACCGATCACACGCATCCTCTTTGGCGTGATGTAGGTGTTAAGGGTCTCTTCCTCATGGAGTCGGCGGATAAGCTCCAAAACCTTCTTCTCGCTGGCGTAGAAGCTGGCTTCAAAAGTATCCCTTTCTTCCCTGAGTTGGATCCAACTCTTCTGCATCTCCTCCCATGTCGTTGGCATGTCAGGATATAAGACGGTGTAGGGAACCTCTCCTTCCTTAACGAGCTCCTTAATCACAGGGAGAACATGAGGGTAAGGCATCATTAGACTCTGGGCTCGGGTTCGGACCCACTTGAGATAAGGCTCGAGGGGGATGGAGTTCTTGTGCCCCAGTGTCTTGCTGTCTACCTTGTTAGGAATCCTCCAAGCTCTGATGAAAGGCTACGCTATAAATTGCGGGAATTTAAAGTCTACGCTATTACAAAATAGTATACGGGAGTGGGGGTACAAGTATACAAATGAGGGATGAGACTTATAGGAGAATAGTATCCAAATAATTACAACCAAATCGAATTGCGCAAATGTAAAATATAGTGTATAGCAATGCATAAAAATAGCAAATGTATATGTGTCAATGTAAAGTAAACGTATTTGTATATTGTAAATGTGTAAGTGTATGATTATTTACAAAGTGAGAAATGTTAATGTATTATTAAGTATGTATTTGTTCTTTTGTATTTTTATCTCGTATTTTACTTATGTATTGTTATCATGCTTTATATTTTGCTAATATGTACAAACTATTTATCTAAAGAAAAAGAAAAGTATTATGTATTGATGTACAAGATAAAATATTTTAAGAAAAGAAAATATTCAAATTCTATATATTAATGTCTTATATTAATTAATGTATTTTAACTAATCTTTTTATACACAACGTTTTAACTAAAAAAAAAGAAATGTTTTAAGAAAAGATTAATGTTTTTGGTGTATTTTAATTAATGTAATATATACAAAAGGGAAAAGAAAAATGTTTCAATTTTGAGAAAGAATTAATGTTTTAAATTTGAGAAAATTATTATGTTCATGTTTAGTTAATATTCTATAAGAAATTAATGTAAAGAAAACAAAATTAGTGTATTAATGTAAGTTATAAAAAAGGATATTAGGGTGATAAAAGAAAAAAAATATTTTTAGTTAAAAAAAAACAAGAATGGGCCTTAGAGGGTCTTGTGGCCCAAACATAATTTGCAACAGAAGCCAAAAAGGGGGGGGGGGGGTGTCAATTGGAACGCATTTGGGCTTTGGGAAACTGAAGAGGGTTGAGGCCCACTTTCTTCACAAATTATTTTGCAAAGGGGTTTGAGTTATCGTGTTCACTTGGAATCAACTTAGGGTTTGTGAGACAGAGGCACCGTTTGCTCTCTTCATCGCTTCTTCGTCTTCTCACGCCATGCTTAACTACTGGCGTCTTCTTCATCTCTAGCCACCGGACGCCACCGTTGCCTCCTCCTCTCCATGACCACGCGAGCGGTAGCTACGAGGTTCAATTTCTTCGTTGTAATGCGTTAGGGTTTTAGCTCATATCTTTGTATGTTTTAGTTCCGTTTCTGATTTCCTTTATGTTCTTGTTTGTGTTCTGATTGAGGTACATGAAAAGGCAAAGATTAGGGATACTACCTCTGGTCCTTGGAGATGGAGAAGAACGGTAGCTTGGAGGCGCTTCCGGTGGCTTGACGGCGAGGGGGACGGTGATGCTGAAGCTAGCTTGCTTTGCTGGAACTTGGTACTCTGTACTTTCTTTTCCTTTTTGTCTGCTTGCTTTCAATGATGTTTTACCTGAGAGTTTGTTGCCTTGAGATCTTGAGTTGCCTTGATCTTGAATATTGCTTCTTTTCTTCTTCTCCTTGTTTCCTCGTATGCTTTAGCTTGATGCCTTGAAATGATTAATATGTTGATAGCCCAATGACAAAAATTTTCTGAGGGTTTAGGTTGGTTCTGTATGTTGCCTTTGTTGATTCTGAGATGATGATTTTTGCTTGTGTTGGTTACCCAATGATGAATTCCTTGAGTTCTGAGGGCTTGAGTTACCTTGAAAAGCTTAGGAAACAAGTTATGGGTGTGAGGGCCTTGAGGCTTGATGCAGGTCTGGGCTTTGGCTTATGTTACAGTAGGCTTTTTGTTTGAAGTGTTTGTTGGTAGTTTAAGGCTTCTGGTTCATGGCTTTGACAGTTCAGGTTGAGTTTGAAGACGGATTTTAGTTGACAGGCTTTTGGCTTGGTTGATTGTTGTTCTGGTTTTTGGTGTTTTGGTTGATACACAGGTTGATGCTTTGGGCGTGTATGTTTGTTATGCAGGATTTGAAAGGCTTATGCAGGTTTAAGGTTTGTTGTAAGGTTGGAAGCCTGCAGGGTCTTAGCCTCGTGGTCTTTTGAAAGGCATGAGCTATTATATTTTTTATATATTCTTTCTTGGTCAAATTTGTGGACAGGTTTGCAAGGCTTGAGGTTTTCCCTCTTTGTGATATCCTGCTGCATATGTTCTGCCTCTTTTTCTCTATGTATTCTGATATGCTGTTTATATCTTTTACTTAGCCTCTAGCCTGCTGTACTGTAAACTGTTTTCCTCTCTCTTTCTCTCTCCAGATTAAAAAAGCACTTTTATTGCTTAAATTTCGTCTTTTCTGAAAAAACAAATGGCCTAGGGATGTGATGCATTCTGAATATTACTTACAATTGTCCCTTTTCCACTGCATACTTCCATGTTTCTTGCATACTTTATGTACTTTCTCTTGACAGCTTTTGGAGTTGTTGATACTTTGATATCCTTGGATAACTTTTGGCTTAGTTTGAGATATGTAACTCAGTTTTCCTTTACTTGTACATGCTGTTTGGAAACTTGGTTGACAATTCTTTTGATTTATGCAGTATGCTTAAGAATTTGAATTTGTGCAAAAATCATAACTTTGTGCATTCATGTCTTTTTCTTTTGCAAGTAACTTTCATCCCTCTTTGTGAACCGGGAGAAATCTCGTGATTTGCAGAGAGGGCAAAACTGATTCCGGCCATTTGTTTTTAATGATGAATCTTTTTAACTGTCTATCTTTAATTATTTTTTCTGCTTTGACTTTTCTTTTGTTTCTTGTTTTGCAGATGAAAAATAAATGAGCATCAAGGGAGCATTGGATAGAAGATGAAGACTTAGAAATTTTAGAACATAGTTTTATTTCAATTTAAATTACTGTAACATTATTATTGTAAATATTTTTGTAAACAATAACAATTATACAAATAATTTAAAGATAAATAAAAAAGTCCTTTTATTGACATTCATTTTTTATTCTTCTTCAGATATTTATCTAATTGTTTATAATTCTTAAATTATAATAAAATGGAAATAAATTCCAATTATTCTAACTAAAAATGAATAATCAATTGATAAACACTATGGTCTTATCATCAATCAATAACAAACTCGGCGCTCCAATTATCCAAAGCAATGCACAATTAATCAAACCAGATGACAGTTAATTAAACAAAACGTCCACATGCCTCCTTTCACTGATTAAATCCAAACAACTGCCAATTAACAACCAGCAGCCTCAGTTCTTATTTCAGAGTAATTTGAAAAGCATTGATAGAACTAACTCTTCTTGAGAAATATGCGCATAAAACCCTGATTTTTGACTTAGCACTGGAGGAATGCCTGCCTGATCAAACTTTGAGCCAATTCAACCAATCCAAAGCAATCTGTTTGAACTGTCTTAAAATTAATGAAAACCCTAAATTTTGTCCGACTGACGAGAAAAGTCTGTTTGACCGATTCTTGAGCCAGTCTGAAAAAATCAGGAAAAGCCCGAAACTGCAATTTCTTGTGGAGAAAGAGGAAGGCAAATTTTGGGGTACAACAAAGGTCTTCCACAACGGCATGAACATTATGACCGTGCTTGGGCATTGGAGCGGATATCACGTTGGGTTTTTCAGGAGCATCAAACTCTAACTTCTTGGCGTCTATCAGGTCTTGGATCTTGTTTTTAAGAGCCCAACGGTTATTAGTATCATGCCCTACATTGTACGAATGGTACGCACATTTTGCATGTGAGTGATAATAAGGAGAAGAGGTATTGGGGTTCTTCGGCGCTTCTTTCAAGTTGGTAAGATTCAGCTTTAACAAATGAGGGAGGACTTGAGCCGGTGTCATATTGATTCGGGTGAATTGACGTTGTGGCCTTTCTACCCTTTGCTGATTAGCCCTAGGTTGATTGTTGCGAGGTTGATTGGTTGAACAGTTTTGAATCATCACAACCCCTACCGTTGGTCGGTGCTCTGTTCTTCCTTGATTTTTCTGGGAATACACAGCGGAAGCTTCTTTCTTGGCTGGGAAGGTCTTCTTAATAGCAGTGGAAGCAGAGGCATCTTTCTAAATTTTACCATTTTTAATGCTAGCCTCGACCCTTTCACCGGTCAAAATTAATTCGGTGAATCCTGCAGATGAACTCCCGATTAAATGATTGAAGAAAGGGCCAGACAGGGTTCCTAAAAACATGTCAACTAGCTCTCTATCCGATAATGGTGGATGCACCCTTCCAACCAGATCCCGCCACATCTGGGCATACTCTTTAAATCCCTCATTAGAAGCTGTGATCGGTGGGAATAGAACTGACTGTTTTTGGAATGCTGGTTCGCGTTTGCGTTTGTTTGCGCAAAATGTCGCGGTAAGCAACAGTCGCCACCGTCTTTTATTTTATCCAACAAGGAAAGGACAAAAGCACAGAAAAATTCCTTTTTGAGATATTTCTCGGGTTCGGGAGGTAGATTATAGAAAGGGAAGGTGTTAGCACCCTTTCTATCCGTGGTTATCCACGGGCTCTTAGGTACTTGCTCACTATGTTTTCAAAAGTTTTGCTTTTCTTTGTGTTCGTGGATTTAAAAAAGAGTTTTTGTTTGAAAGGAGTGTAAGTGCGAAAAGTTTCATTTTTGTTTTCAAAAGAGCAAGTACTTAAGAACCTCTACCTACTCAAAAAGGAAATAATCTGTACAAATGTCCTTTAGACAATGCTATCCCACTATTGAGGAGTAGGTAACATCGTCGTTGGAGTTTTCGGGTCAATTCGATTAAGGGACATGTGGTCATTAAAGTAATGTTAGGACACCTTAGCGGGAACCCTAATGTCTTAGATCATTTTATCCGAGGCAACCGTTTCGAGGCAACTTATGATCTTTGGACAAGAGGGCGACCTCTAAAACTTCCTATACTTAATGACCACGTTCGAGGCAACCAAGTGAGGTGTACCCTAGGAGTGGCATGTGCGAGTGTATTGTTTTTCAGTTATATTGTTTTGCATGTCATGGTGAGCTACTGTTGATTTTAAGTTAAGATAGATCTTGTCATGCATAGCCTATTATTCAAACATCTAACAGTTAATAGTTGTGAAATATAAATTGCGGAAAATAAATCTAAGCTATTACAAGGCGTCGGGTATTTACATCGCCAAAAACAAACCCTTAAAATTAAATTGCGGAAAGTAAATAAAACGATAAAATAAAATCCTAAGTTAAGACTATTACATCCTCGAAGCAGTTACAATATTAAAATATGGATCAAAAATTAATCGCGCGCAAGAAAATTAAATCGGAGTATCTTTTAGGGTTTTGACCCTTTTTATTCAATAAAGCATATTTTTGTTATTTTTGAATTAAAAATTAAGTCTAAATTAATGGTTGAATTAATTAATAAAAAAAGGAAAATATTTTTGGTTTTTTTTTGTTTATTTGAAGAAATAAAATAAAATGGTTAAAAGTTATTAAAAACCCTAATTCTATGTTAATTTTAATTTAATGCAAAAAGATTTAAAATTATACCTAATTAAAAACTAAATTAAATGATTAATGTTTATTTACAAAAATAATAAAATAGTGAAATTAATAAAAATAATATTTTTTATGTTTTCTGATTTTTTTTTTATTAAATAAAAATTAATTGGTTAATTAGTTAAAAAAAATAATAATAATAAAATAGAAATAGAAAACTAATGAAAAGAAATAAAATATAAACAAACTCATGGGGGTGTTGGGCCTGAAGAAGGTGTTTGAATGGCGATTTATTGGCCCAAAACGCTTCAGCCTTGTTGGACTTTTGTGATTTGCTGGGCGTGTATTGACCTGAGTCCATGGTGGTCCTCCACCTTTGGCCATTGATTTTGCCCTGTGAGCCACGTAGCATTTGAGATCTGGGGGTACACTGTAATCCACGCTTGGAGTATTGTATGTGAATACCTGAGGAACAAAATCAAATAAATGTTTGGGGGACCTGGGATTCGAACCCAGGTCCCAATGACCACATGCCAACGCGCTTGCCACTCAACCAAATTGCTTCATTCGTTATAAGAATAACAATCAAATAATATATTAAAAAACAATTCAATATGCCCTACAAAAATAAAAACGCGCTAATTGTTTAAATGGACAAATCACACTAAGACACATCTTCATCTTCTTCCCAAAAGCCTGGTTCGATTACCTGCGGATTTTTATCCGCAGAAAGATTCATAGGATCTCTCCAAAATCCTCCCTAGGCCATGTAAATGCAAGCTAAGAGTGCCAATGCACCCGTCTCTCTCCCCTGAACTCATCCATGGCCATTATTGGCCTTAATTTAACCTGCATAAAGAATGCCCAAAAACAAGAACAAGAACCCTAGGTTCTGGATATGGGGTTAGAAGCCACGAAAATAAAATCAAACAATGCAGAATCATTGGAATTTTAATGGCAAGTATGAATGTGCAATAAAATTGGCAAAAAGATGCAAGGAGGATGATTTATGATTTCATGTGCAGAGGCATTTTCAAGAACACTTACAGCGAGTTTTAGACGACGAAAATGCTTGGTTTTGATCCCTACAGCTTCATAGGATATTAGGCAAGGGAGTAGCGTTGAGCTTTTTGTCTGAAAGTGCCTCTAAACCAAAATTCGATCACCACTTTTTCAAGGTTTTTTGCAAACTCGTTCTGGCCGTTTCCACAGAGTTTTGTGCGTGTGCTAGGTTTGTGTGGCTTTCTTGCATATAATAGAATGATTTTAGGTTAAAACATGGGCCAATATCCTTGTGTATTGAAGAATCAAGATTGGATTTTGATCACCATTAACATGTTTCCAAATATAGGCCAAATCTGAGATTTTGTGCTTGAATTGACTTGGCACGAGTTTGATTTGATTCATAATGATAATTGCAAGCTGTACAAATCACAAAGATACCATTTCATTAATTTTTGGATTTTATTTGAATTAATATAGATTTAAAATGAATTAAATCAATAAAAATTAAATAAAATAGAAAAATAAATGTTTGGTCATGAAATTAAATATGGGACACGTGTGTGGTGTCATAAGACCAAATCAAGTGGAAAAAAGTGGGCCCTTTTGTCAAAAATTGGAGTTTTGAGGATAGTTGACTTTTGACAATTTTGGAAAAATGCCCAACTTCAACAATGCATAACTTCTTCAATTTTGAACTTTTGGAGGTGTTCTTGGACTTTTTAGAAACCTTGAGATGTACTATAATCAACCCTTTTGGTATCATATCATTTTTATGTTCCATGATCAAGTTATAAGCTTTGGAAAAAAAGGTGTTTTTGTTGACTTTCCAAAATGACCTATAATGTCCAAATTTGTAACTTTTTGTGAGAGAATTTCTTGATCTTGGGGTGTGAATATGGATTGTAGGAAATTGCATCATATTAAAAATGAGCTTTGGATGGGTCATTTCTCATAAAGTATGAGAAAGTTATGCTTGGTCAAAGTTGGGTTGACTTTTCCTACAAAACCCTAATTTAGCAACTTTTGAATCTTGAGGAATCCTGAGAAATCCTTGATGAATCATGATCAACCCTTGATTAAATGATGAATTAACCTTTAAAATGAGAGTGTTGACAAAAAATCTTGAGGTTTGACTGTATTTGGGACACAATTGACTTTTGCCCTAGCACAGTCGACTTTTGGGTCTCTTGAGCAATTGACTGACCAAACTTCCTCTGCAAGGCTTGAAATTGGACATGGATGAGCTTGTGAACCTATTAGGACATTGGGGAACACTTGAGGTCATTTGGATGTGAGGATCTTGATGCAACACAAAACCCTAATTTTGACTTGACTGCCTTAGGAGGTGATTTGACTGTCCAAACCTTGAGCCAACTTGAGCAACTTGGAGATTCTTCTTGACATATCTTGAGGAATATGGGAGGGAAAATTTTGGGGTACAACAGTTGCACCTGTTCAATTTTCTTAAACCTGAGGATATAGATTGGCTTTTGAGCCTTTCGTGATCCAAAGGTGGAAGATAATTGAACACTAGAGTGCCCAAAAATTTGCACTCACATGGTGTAGTATCAACATTGTGATGTCGGGAATGGGCTTACAGATGCCATTTGCAGGAGTGTCGATCGCGTAAGAAATTCCTTAGTGAGAACTTGCATACCTGTTGTTGTAAAAGATTCCACTGGGGAAGTCTAACTTTTGTTGAGATTTGAGGAACTTGCCTGTACTTCAACTGAGAGAATGCCTCGGCTGAGTCTTAAGAACCTGTCCATAATTCAACTGGAGGGAAACATCTTCATCAAGATCTAGGAACTGTCTCGCGCTCAATGGAGTATACCGTTGAGGTTATAGAACTTGTCCACACTATGACGGAGGAAAACATCAAAATCTAGGAACTGACTCGTGCTCAATGGAGTATACCATTGAGGTTATAGTACTCGTTTACACTATGACGTAGGGAAACATCTTCATCAAGATCTAGGAACTGTCTCATGCTCAATGGAGTATACCGTTGAGGTTATAGAACTTGTCCATACTATGACGGAGGAAAACATCAAGATCTAGGAACTGACTCGTGCTCCATGGATTATATCGTTGAGGTTATAGTACTCGTCCACACTATGACGTAGGGAAACATCTTCATCAAGATCTAGGAACTGTCTCGTGCTCAATGGAGTATACCGTTGAGGTTATAGAACTTGTCCACACTATGACGGAGGAAAACATCAAGATATAGGAACTGACTCGTGCTCCACGGAGTATACCGTTGAGGTTATAGTACTCGTCCACACTATGACATAGGGAAACATCTTCATCAAGATCTAGGAACTGTCTCGTGCTCAATGAAGTATACCGTTGATGTTATAGAACTCGTCCACACTATGATGGAGGAAAACATCAAGATCTAGGAACTGACTCGTGCTCCACGGAGTATACCGTTGAGGTTATAGTACTCGTCCACACTATGACATAGGGAAACATCTTCATCGAGATCTAGGAACTGTCTCGTGCTCAATGGAGTATACCATTGAGGTTATAGAACTTGTCCACACTATGACGGAGGAAAACATCAAGATCTAGGAACTGACTCGTGCTCCACAGAGTATACTGTTGAGGTTATAGTACTCGTCCACACTATGACGTAGGGAAACATCTTCATCAAGATCTAGGAACTGTCTCGTGCTCAATGGAGTATACCGCTGAGGTTATAGAACTTGTCCACACTATGACGGAGGACAACATCAAGATCTAGGAACTGACTCGTGCTCCATGGAGTATACCGTTGAGGTTATAGTACTCGTCCACACTATGAGTAGGGAAACATCGTCATCAAGATCTAGGAACTGTCTCGTGCTCAATGGAGTATACCGTTGAGGTTATAGAACTTGTCCACACTATGACAGAGGAAAACATCAAGATCTAGGAACTGACTCGTGCTCAATGGAGTATACCGTTGAGGTTATAGTACTCGTCCACACTATGACGTAGGGAAACATCTTCATCAAGATCTAGGAATTGTCTCGTGCTCAATGGAGTATACCGTTGAGGTTATAGAACTTGTCCACACTATGACAGAGGAAAACATCAAGATCTAGGAACTGACTCGTGCTCCACGGAGTATACCGCTGAGGTTATAGTACTCGTCCACACTATGACATAGGGAAACATCTTCATCAAGATCTAGGAACTATCTCGTGCTCAATGGAGTATACCGTTGAGGTTATAGAACTTGTCCACACTGTGACGGAGGAAAACATCAAGATCTAGGAACTGACTCGTGCTCAATGGAGTATATTATTGAGGTTATAGTACTTGTCCACACTGTGATGTAGGGAAACTGTCGAGATTGAGGACCTTATCTGAAATTCCACCGAGGATAATTCAATTGAGATTTAAGAACCGGTCAGGTCTTCGACGTAGCTGGGGACTTAACTGCATCTTTCCTGAAAGGTAAAAGGTCAGTCATATGCAATGTATGAGATGGATCAAGCAATGATGTTCTCAACATAAATGAGATTGCATGGTATGATGCGTATATGCATGTATCATGATGTATGGAAATGTGATGTTTTAGCTGGGGAAAATAAATCCCAGATCTGCTGGAGAATAGAGCTGAGTTCTTCGTTTCCGCTGGGGATGATGAAAGAAGATGGTAAACCTGTAGGAGAAAAGAACTCCGTTGGGGAATAAACTGATGAAGAGGTTACTCTGAGGGGAATTACTCTGTGGGGGAGAGACGTTCTGCTTGAAGATTTTAACGATAACTCTGCTGGGGATTCTGTTGATAAGCTCTGTTGGGGATTTTAATGATGAACTCCGCTGGGGAAAGAAAGAACTTCGCTGAGGATGATCTTTCAGTTGCAACTTGCTGAGGATAACCCAGTTAGAATTTTGTGAGGATAACCTTCTGAATTTGGCTGGGGGAAATTTATTTGCGCTCTGCAGGGGATAAGCTTCTAGAATCTACTGGGAAAGATGATTCAACTCTGGTGGAGAAACTTTTTTAGACTGCGCTGGGGAAATGGCTCCAATAGGGGTATCTTGTATTCCAGCGGGGAACATTCTTATATTCTGTTGAGGAATATTAAGAATGTCGGGGATGCTCTTATACTTGCTGGGGAATATCTTTATACTCCACTGGGGAATATTAAGACCTTCTGGGGATACCCAGCCTTTTCAGGGCTGATGGTAGATTAACTCTTCTTGGGGAGAGTGTTGCTGATTCGTTCGTAGTTCCAAGTCTTAGTGGGGAGAACTACCAATACTGTCTTACTCTGTGGGGAGTGAAAGTATCTTAGCCATATTCTTCAGCTGAATATATATCTTGGTACCTGGTGGATAGAGCAACTTGTACAGTTCGGACAATTCTTATTTGCCCCTGTTTTTGCGGGAGAAGGTGCCTGCGGAGGCCCTGTGGATCGAGTATTATCCCCACCTATGAGGTGCTTGGTATCTTTCGGTCAAAATGACAAGTCTTCTTCTGGTAGGCCAGTTACGAGATGACGAGACATAGTCGTACGCTTTGATCCCTAATTTTTGCCTGGACCGCCCTTTCGGGTTTTCAGTTCACCGGGATACCCTTTTTTGCCCAAGCCGCCTTTTCAGGTATTCGAATTGCCGGGTGTACAAATTTTTCATTTTCATCTCTTATTTTTGCCCGAAACCTTTTGGTTCGCCGGGAAGCCCTTATTTTTGCCTAGGCCAGTCAACCTAGCGGGTCTTTGATTATGCGTAGTACTTTTTTTTACTATGTCCATGCTCTCAGTATGTAGGGAGGTGCCACTGTTGGTAGTGTTGTGTTACCATACTACCAGAAGATCTTCGTTTGATCGTGCAAGATTCGTTGCTGGAATTCACGTCCAATGCCCCAATTGATTCAAATGGAGATTTACCCCTGGCTATTTGGCATTTTGAGAGATTCCTTGAATCTTGACTTAACTTCCCTAGATGATGGACAATGCTCATGTCGTGCCCCTGGATTGGAAGTGTTTTTTTTTCCACTTGAGGTGACCCTTTTTTATTGAAACGGTTTTTTGTTCACTAGATATTCGTCGTGCGAATTTCTCTATTGTTGAACAAATAGTCATATGCAAACAATATTATTTTAAGAATGCAAAGCTTATGTCTGTTTTGAAATTTTTTGAAAATGCATTTTTCTAGTAAAACAGGCAATTTTTTTTGTAAAATGTGATGTCAACTCAGGATTTACAGCAAGCCCTATAGGAGTTAGGATACCTTTTGTATCAGTATGCTTTCGAACTAACCCATGCTTCAGCTAGGACTTTTAAGGGTTATAACGTGGTCTGGTTCACGGTTTAAGAAACAAAGGATAAAGGCTCAAATTTTATTTGTACCCACCCGTTCTTCGTGATGTTCTTCGATCCTAAACTCAGCCAATCGTGCATTTAGATCCCGTTTGAGTCTTTGCTCTGATATTCCAGTGGTGGTTCGGATACTGACAATTTATTTTGAACAGGCAGTCATTTTGTTGAGAGTTTGCAGGACCTCTTTCTTTTTGATTTTATTATCCCTGTCTTTTGCCTGAACTGTTTCTTTTGTAATTACAGTCAGCGGGATGCCCCAGATTTGTAAGTCTCCTTCATAGGTTTTGACTTGATGGGCTTTTATTTCGAGAGACAATGACTGCCTGTCCTTACGATTATACGGAACCATCACTGTCTTTTGTTTCGGAAGGACTTCTTCGATGCCATTCATTGTGCACCTGGATTAACTGAGAAAACTACCCTGCCCCAGGTTATAATTACGGGTTTTAATTTGTGAAACGAAAAACTCCAACTTCTTTGGCTCAAAGGGGTTGACTAGGGATTATCTTCCTTATAACTCCGCTGTTTAGGATTTGAAACAATACCTGTACATCGTCAGCGGGGTCTGTTCAAAAGCATACTATAGAGATTTTGGTATCATTTTCTTCATCCTCCCTCAAAAGGCTTAGAATTTTTTAATCGAGAGTTGAACATCATAAAAAAATGAAAGCAATTTGAATATAGTGAATACGAATGGATTGATTCAGAACAGACATATACAATGCATTGATAAAGTAATAAAGTTTGACATGATAATAATTGTTTGAATAAGCAAAGAAAGATACAACTTCAGAATTTAAATGAACAAAAGTCTCTTAATTTGAACTAGTCATTTCAGGTGGAGAACCCTTAACGGAAGATTTTCATTTCGCCATCCGGCATGAATTCCAGCATTCTTCCGTCAATCAAGTCTTGGATCTTATTTTTCAAAGCCCAACAGTCGTCGGTGTCATGTCCAGGACTATAAGAGTGGTATGCACAAACTGCGTAGGGATGATAGCTAGGAGCATATGTATTGGGATTCCGGGGAGGATCCCTTAAAGGAATCAGATTGACCTCCAACAAGCGTTTCAGTATTAGAGATGATGGTATATCAGTCTCAGAGAAATGTCTTCCAGACGTATTTTGCTTACGCCGATTACCCCGCTGACGCTGGCGAGGTTGTTGCTGGGCTTGTGACCCTGAAGCAAGCTGAGGAGCTTTTCCCTTGTCTTCTTTCCCCAAAGGTGGTTGAATGATGACTTGATCTTCAACCCTAGTTGTTTGCCCCACTTGGTCATTTTGAAGTAGTTTGTTGACGAGGACCCTGAGCTCTTCTTGTCTTTGAGCCAGGTCTTGAATGAGAGCCATCTGGCCCACCAGCTGTCCCATCATCTGGATCTTCATTGTTGCCAACTCAATTTGTAGCCCTTCCAACTGATCATTCCTGACGCCGCCTGGATTCCCTAGGTCTAAGCCCCTTGTGAGGAGAGCTTTTATTTCTTCCTGCCCCTGGGATAGGGTCAGGAACATTTCTTGAAGTTGAGCGTTTTGAGCCTGGAGATCTTGGTTGTCTTGTTGGAGAGCCATTGCTGAAATAAACAGCGAGAACATGAGAGACCTGTACTGGAAGACCTGCTATGCAATGATATGTATGATATATGTATACAATGTTTTCAAGAATCTCACGGGGTAAACAAGAAACTGTTAGAATTTGAATCTTGTAGCTTTGATTGAAGGAACTTCATGTTATTGAGAGTCCTTCTTCAAGAGTCAAGCTCACCATATCGAGTGGGTCATAGCCCCTGACTCAAGTTATCGTGTTTTGATCTCTAGACAAACTTCACTAGAGGAAAATAAATCCCCTTTGCCCCTTGCTAGACATTTGATTTACCATAACCTGCATCACAAACCCTTGGGATCCTTGAAATGGTTAAGGAAATGTTAAGGCATGATGTTATGATGTGTATGCTATGAGTTTAAGCAAAAGTGTGAGGTGATGTAAGTAAACCCTGCAATAAATCCAAATTATTGGATAAGGACTGTAAACAAAACCTGCAAGGAACTCATGTTGTCAGATAACAAGAATTTGCAAGTAGTTCAAGTTTGAAGGCACACAAGTCACACAAACAGCCTTAAGTTTAGGCTGGCATGGAGTTTAGGTATTACCATCTTTCAGTTCAGTTGGTTTAAACCTGTCCTAAAAATAGTAACCGGGTTCTAGAGGATCTCAATATCACTGACTACCCTCAATCGGTCATAATTCTAGTTTAGCAACCTTTTCTTGCGGCCAGAATCATCGCGAGAGTTTAGTCTCAATGAGTGTAGCATACTGCTACTATTCTATGGCCAAGTTGGTCAATTTAAAGGTTCTAAGGTCAGCTGGTGCTTAATGACCCCTTAGATGACCCATATTCTCCTCTTTCCAACACAAGGGATATCGGTACAATCTAAAGTGCCACACCAACGTAGCTACTGCTTCATCCGTGTCGGTCTATGCCAGACAGATCCCTCATAGTTTATTGCTACTTACCTAAAGGGTATCCCAACATCCGGGTTAGGATCTATAAAACCCCGATACAAGCCCACAAAATTAAAGCATACAAAGCATATAATTGAAAACATAATGATCTAATCCTAAGGTATACCTCACTTGTTAAGTCCCCAGCAGAGTCGCCAGTTCTGTGATCGGTGGGAATAGAACTGACTGTTTTTGGAATGCTGGTTCGCGTTTGCGTTTGTTTGCGCAAAATGTCGCGGTAAGCAAGAGTCGCCACCGTCTTTTATTTTATCCAACAAGGAAAGGACAAAAGCATAGAAAAATTCCTTTTTGAGATATTTCTCGGGTTCGGGAGGTAGATTATAGAAAGAGAAGGTGTTAACACCCTTTCTATCCGTGGTTATCCATGGGCTCTTAAGTACTTGCTCACTATGTTTTCAAAAGTTTTGCTTTTCTTTGTGTTCGTGGATTTAAAAAAGAGTTTTTGTTTGAAAGGAGTGTAAGTGCGAAAAGTTTCATTTTTGTTTTCAAAAGAGCAAGTACTTAAGAACCTCTACCTACTCAAAAAGGAATTAATCTGTACAAATGTCCTTTAGACAATGCTATCCCACTATTGAGGAGTAGGTAGCATCGTCGTTGGAGTTTTCAGGTCAATTCGATTAAGGGACATGTGGTCACTAAAGCAATGTTAGGACGCCTTAGCGGGAACCCTAATGTCTTAGATCATTTTATCCGAGGCAACCATTTCGAGGCAACTTATGATCTTTGAACAAGAGGGCGACCTCTAAAACTTCCTATACTTAATGACCACGTTCGAGGCAACCAAGTGAGGTGTACCCTAGGAGTGGCATGTGCGAGTGTATTGTTTTTCAGTTATATTATCTTTGCATGTCATGGTGAGCTACTGTTGATTTTAAGTTAAGATAGATCTTGTCATGCATAGCCTATTATTCAAACATCTAACAATTAATAGTTGCGGAATATAAATTGTGGAAAATAAATCTAAGCTATTACAAGAGGTCGGGTATTTACATCGCCAAAAACAAACCCTTAAAATTAAATTGCGGAAAGTAAATAAAACGATAAAATAAAATCCAAAGTTAAGACTATTACATCCTCGAAGCAGTTACAATATTAAAATATGGATCAAAAATTAATCGCGCGCAAGAAAATTAAATCGGAGTATCTTTTAGGGTTTTGACCCTTTTTATTCAATAAAGCATATTTTTGTTATTTTTGAATTAAAAATTAAGTCTAAATTAATGGTTGAATTAATTAATAAAAAAAGGAAAATATTTTTGGTTTTTTTTTGTTTATTTAAAGAAATAAAATAAAATGGTTAAAAGTTATTAAAAACCCTAATTCTATGTTAATTTTAATTTAATGCAAAAAGATTTAAAATTATACCTAATTAAAAACTAAATTAAATGATTAATGTTTATTTACAAAAATAATAAAATAGTGAAATTAATAAAAATAATATTTTTTATGTTTTCTGATTTTTTTTTTATGAAATAAAAATTAATTGGTTAATTGGTTAAAAATAATAATAATAATAAAATAGAAATAGAAAAATAATGAAAAGAAATAAAATATAAACAAACTCAGGGGGGTGTTGGGCCTGAAGAAGGTGTTTGAATGGCGATTTGTTGGCCCAAAACGCTTCAGCCTTGTTGGACTTTTGTGATTTGCTGGGCGTGCATTGACCTGAGTCCATGGTGGTCCTCCACCTTTGGCCATTGATTTTGCCCTGTGAGCCACGCAGCATTTGAGATCTGGGGGTACACTGTAATCCACGCTTGGAGTATTGTATGTGAATCCCTGAGGAAAAAAATCAAATAAATGATTGGGGGACCTGGGATTCGAACCCAGGTCCCAATGATCACATGCCAACGCGCTTGCCACTCAACCAAATTGCTTCATTCGTTATAAGAATAACAATCAAATAATATATTCAAAAACAATTCAATATGCCCTGCAAAATTAAAAACGCGCTAATTGTTTAAATGGACCAATCACACTAAGACACATCTTCATCTTCTTCACAAAAGCCTGGTTCGATTACCTGCGGATTTTTATCCGCAGGAAGATTCATAGGATCTCTCCAAAATCCTCCCTAGGCCATGTAAATGCAAGCTAAGAGTGCCAATGCACTCGTCTCTCTCCCATGAACTCATCCATGGCCATTATTGGCCTTAATTTAACCTGCATAAAGAATGCCCAAAAACAAGAACAAGAACCCTAGGTTCTGGATATGGGGTTAGAAGCCACGAAAATAAAATCAAACAATGCAGAATCATTGGAATTTTAATGGCAAGTATGAATGTGCAATCAAATTGGCAAAAAGATGCAAGAAGGATGATTTACGATTTCATGTGCAGAGGCATTTTCAAGAACACTTACAGCGAGTTTTAGACGACGAAAATGCTTGGTTTTGATCCCTACAGCTTTACAGGATATCAGGCAAGGGAGTAGCGTTGAGCTTTTTGTCTGAAAGTGCCTCTAAACCAAAATTCGATCACCACTTTTTCAAGGTTTTTTGCAAACTCGTTCTGGCCGTTTCCACAGAGTTTTGTGCGTGTGCTAGGTTTGTGTTGCTTTCTTGCATATAATAGAATGATTTTAGGTTAAAACATGGGCCAATATCCTTGTGTATTGAAGAATCAAGATTGGATTTTGATCACCATTAACATGTTTCCAAATATAGGCCAAATCTGAGATTTTGTGCTTGAATTGACTTGGCACGAGTTTGATTTGATTCATAATGATAATTGCAAGCTGTACAAATCACAAAGATACCATTTCATTAATTTTTGGATTTTATTTGAATTAATATAGATTTAAAATGAATTAAAACAATAAAAATTAAATAAAATAGAAAAATAAATGTTTGGTCATGAAATTAAATATGGGACACGTGTGTGGTGTCATATGACCAAATCAAGTGGAAAAAAGTGGGCCCTTTTGTAAAAAATTGGAGTTTTGAGGATAGTTGACTTTTGGCAATTTTGGAAAAATGCCCAACTTCAACAATGCATAACTTCTTCAATTTTGAACTTTTGGAGGTGTATTTGGACTTTTTAGAAACCTTGAGATGTCCTCTAATCAACCCTTTGTGTATCATCTTATTTTGATGTTCCATGCTCAAGTTATAAGCTTTGGCAAAAAAGGTATTTTTGTTGACTTTCCAAAATGACCTATAATGTCCAAATTTGTAACTTTTTGTGAGAGAATTTCTTGATCTTGGGGTGTGAAGATGGATTGTAGGAAATTGAATAATATTCATAATGAGCTTTGGATGTGTCATTTCTCATAAAGTATGAGAAAGTTATGCTTGGTCAAAGTTGGGTTGACTTTTCCTACAAAACCCTAATTTAGCAACTTTTGAATCTTGAGGAATTCTGAGCAATCCTTGATGAATCATGATCAACACTTGATCAAATGATGAATTAACCTTCAAAATGAGAGTGTTGACAAAACATCTTGAGGTTTGACTGTATTTGGGACACAGTTGACTTTTGCCCTAACACAGTCGACTTTTGGGTCTCTTGAGCAATTGACTGACCAAACTTCCTCTGCAAGGCTTGAAATTTGACATTGATGAGCTTGTGAACCTATTAGGACATTGGGGAACACTTGAGGTCATTTGGATGTGAGGACCTTGATGCAACACAAAACCCTAATTTTGACTTGACTGCCTTAGGAGGTGATTTGACTGTCCAAACCTTGAGCCAACTTGAAGATTCTTCTTGACATATCTTGAGGAATATGGGAGGAAAAATTTTGGGGTACAACAGAAGCCATACCCATACTCTGTAGTTGAGTACGAGTAGGCGCTAAATCAGCGTTGTATAAGTATTGTCGGTAGAACGCAGCAGCCAAATCTTCCCAGTTATGAACATCAGATCTCTCAAGTTGATTGAAACAGTCCAATTGCGTGCCTGACAAACTATCTTGAAAAAAGTGGACCCATAGATCCTTATCAGAGGAGTGGGGTTGGATCTTTCTGACGTAGGATCTCATATGCATCTTTGGATAGGACAAGCTGTCATACTTAGCAAATGTAGGTACTTTGAACATGGGAGGAATGACGATCCCAGCGACCAACCCTAGTTCTTCGAAATCTAAACCAGGTACCCTTTGCAACTCCATGGCTGCCAACCGATCCTCAAGATTTTTATACTTATCATCTACCGAGGGATATTGCTGTTCGGAGTAATCTTCATCCTCTTCCTCTTCTTCTTCAACTTCAGATTCAAAAGGCATCGCAGTTCCTTTTCCTTTACCAACCCCTTCATCAGACGTCGAGGGGAACTCGAGAACTTTTCTGGCATGGTTTTCAAACCTTCTTCCCATAGTTGCCACACCAGGCCTTTTCTTATTTTTATCTTTATATTTATCCAACAGTGCTTTAAGGTCCTCTTGACCCATTGCTAAGGTCATGAAGAGTTGCTGGAATTGTGAATTTTGTGTTTGCAGATCCTTAACCGTCTACTCCAAATCCATCTTGCTGAAATAAACAGCAAAAAGATAAGGAAACCTGGTGTGAAGACCTGTTTATGCATATGATGAATGATATGTTATTCATGTAATGCATTCAAGGATTCAGAAAATTCAAATTTGTTGCAAACAAAAAAAACACACGTCATATTAAGAAGAAATTTGTTAGTACATAAATGCCCCATGGGCAAAATATTAACAAAATTCTTAATGTAAAAAGACATTGCGCATCCTCTTTGGTGCGATGTAAGTGTTGAGAGTCTCCTCTTCATGAAGTCGGCGGGTAAGCTCCAAAACCTTCTTATCACTGGCGTAGAAGCTGGCTTCAAAAGTATTCCGTTCTTCTTTGAGTTGGATCCAACTCTTTTAAAATTCTTCCAATGATGTTGGCATGTCAAGATGTAGGAGGGTGTATGGAACTTCTCCTTCCATAACAGGCTCTTTGATCACGGGGAGAATATGAGGATATGGCATCATAAGATTCTGGGCGCAGGTTCGTACCCACTTGAGATAAGGATCAAGGGGAATGGAATTCTTGTGCCCCAGTGTCTTACTATCCACTTTGTTGGGCATCCTCCAAGCTCTGATGAACCTTTGTCGAAGTTCTTGCGCATCATTGTCGAAGTGAAAAACTAGGTCAGGAATCAGCATATCATGAGGGCCATCCCTCCGAGCATATCCAAATTGCCTTAAGGCTAAACAGGGGTTGTAGGTAATGCTTCCCCTAATGCCAAGTAGTGGGACATTAGGGAACTCTCCACAACGATCAATGATGATGACATTTTCTCTAGACTGAGGACACCAATGAACATCGGAATGCGTGAGGGTCATCAATCATTGTGACCACCTTAAACCCTACTCATTCTTCAAAACTGATTGGGGAAGGTGAGAAATAAACCACCTTGCTAGAAGAGGAGTACAACACATGAGAACACCTCTTTTCCTCATTGTTCGTGTGTAAAATGAGTGTAGGATGTCCCCAAGCAATGTAGGCACAGGATTCCGAGATATGAAAATATTGACAGTGTTCACATCTATAAGCTGACCAGGGTTTCGGAACAAGACCAACCCATAGATGAGTAGTGCTACAATCTCTTCAAAGGCTTGTAGATCTAGAGAATTCTAGCAGTCTTGTGCCTTCTCGAACAGAAACTTTGCCAAGAAACCCTTGACACCACTTCTGGTTTCCCAATGTCCTTTGATATCAGATGGTTGCAAGTGTAATGCTTGAGCAACATCTTCAGGCTTTGGTTCTTTTTCCGTACCGTTGTAGGGTAGTTTATGAAGAATAGGAATCCTCAGGAGTTGAGAAAATTCCTCCAAAGTAGGTACTAGTTGGTAATCAGGGAATGTGAAACAGTGGTGTAGGGGGTCAAAGAACTGGAAGAGAACTTTCACCATGTCTTCTTCAATGTTGGAGTTGACCAAGTTGAGAAGTCTACCATGTCTTTCACTGAAAGGAGAATTCTCTGGAATTTTGGAAGTAAGCTCCTTGAGTTGAGGAGGGATTCTCACAAGGTTGACTTGTATTGTTTTCCTGCGAAGAGATTCTATGACCTACAAAACAAGAACAAAGATGAAGATCCAAACCCTTGAAATGGTTAGTGGATGCATATTGTTGTACCCGAAAATTTTCCCTCTCATTTTATCAACATTTCTCATCACAAGGCTCTTGGAATTCACGATCAAGCTAGGGTTTGCTCTGCTCAAGGCACCTCCTTGCACTGTTGACCTAAACTAGGGTTTGAGTTTGCACAGGGATTTTTGGACCTTCAATGCCGAAATTTACTTTCATACTTCATGTTAGACTCACAAGTTTGTCCATACCAAGTTTTAAGCCTTGAATCAAATTTTGCCCAGTCAATTGGACAGTTGACCTAAAAATCAGCTGTATTGGGGAAAAAGTCAATTGTGGCCAATCTACAGTCAAACCTCATGAATTTTGACCCACATCAACATTATGAACTCATATGAACCATTTGATCAAGTTTGGATCACAACTCCACAAGAAATTTGATCAGATCTCCAAAAGGGCAAAATGGTCATTTTTAGGGTTTTAATTGTACAAAGGCAATTTTTGACTGTTTGACCTAGACAATGAAAAATTAAGCTCAACCATAGGCTCAAGGACTCAATGAAATTATCTTGACTTATTCAACAAGTTCAAAAGATCTCAAATGCATGGGATTGACAAATGAATTTTTCAATCAACTGATCAAAATTTGACTGTACACTGAAAAGTCAAACTTTGACTTTTTGGTCAAAATCAAGTGCCAAGGGTAATTTTTCATCAAGATATGTCAAATTATGAAACTTGTTCACCGAGAAACCCAAAATTGCAAATTAGGGTTTGAAATTGAAAAATTTCATAACTTAGAATTTTTTAAAGTTATGAAATTTTCTTAATTTTTCCTAACTTTGCCCCACATTTTCACCGTGATGCAAATGGATTCAAACAAAACTTACAACATGAAAGTTGTAGTACTCCACAAATTATGCAACTTTTATTCACAAAGTTTTCTCAAAAGAAGCTTGGATCTCAAGTTATGATTATTGGAACAAGGGTCCCTAAAACTTTTAACTTAGAGAAATTTTGCCCTAGTTTAGACAGGATTTTGACCGACCTTCTTGGCAATTTTTCATATAGTTCCACTTGGATTCTCAAGTTTCATTTCAAATATGGATTATATTACATGTTTCAAGCTTTCTAAATTGTCCAAGAACTCCTCAAACACATTTGTGGTTGGGGAGAATTGAATGCTTGAAGTTGGCAAAAACTCACTTTGTAACCATGGCCAACACATGTTCATACAAGTTATAAATCTGTATAAACTTGCTTTGTACTTGATTACAGGTCTCTAAACCCTTCAATACTCAAAAATTAAATGCAAACACATTGGTTAGAGGCATTGTTCTGATCAATGAAGCATTACACATTGATTTAATCCATTTTTGACATAAAGATTACAATGCCATTTACATAAAGCACAACTTTTGCAAATTTGTTTCTCTTGAGCATTGGACCAATCCTTTTGCTACAAACAAAGTTCCCTAATATCAGGAATAGTACACCAACTATGTGCATGCTTGGAGCTATCCTGTACATGCCATAGCATAGTCACTTCTCACTTTTACTTCAAAAACAAGTCATTGTGCCAAAAGTCCATAACTTGCACATCTGATATATTCAACTTGAGCCAACATTCCAAACAAGTTTTGCACATTCTTGTGAGCCATAAACACGAGCCATTCATCCCTCAAACACCCTTGAACACCAAAACACCAAAAACTTGCAAAACAGGGCAGCTGCTGCAACTTGAGTGCCATAGCTCATTTTGCTCGTGCATTTTCCTCCTTTCCACTTCAAACACCTTCCATCCAACTCACTCAAGCTATCCCCAACCTCCATTGCCAACTGTAACTCCA
Source organism: Vicia faba (assembly GCA_948472305.1). NCBI lineage: Eukaryota > Viridiplantae > Streptophyta > Magnoliopsida > Fabales > Fabaceae > Vicia > Vicia faba. The sequence goes on along the minus strand of CATIWC010002024.1, from coordinate 12,846 downwards.
CTTACAGTGTTCACCATTTTCATTTCAAGCTTGTCCAGGTTGACTTCAGGAGGCTGATTCAGGAACATTCGAAGCAAACTAGCTATTGGAAAAGACCAAGTGAAGTTCAGGTAAGCTACCGGACACCTCAAAACTCACTGAAAAGCTCTACATTGCCATACTCGTGTCCAACTGAAACATGTATTTTGCAACTTCCTATCTCTCTATTTAGGAATCATTAGGCTTAGGTTTGTGAATGAAAAATGTAGTACTCATTGCCCCGAAGCTGTACATATGCTCAATTTTCATTTATATTAAGCGTGCTAAAAGAATTTCATCCATGAACTTTCTGAAAAAACTAGGTTAGAAATTAGGGCCAGAGAAATTCTCTCTGGTCTTTGAGAGTTAGATTAAGTTTTTTATATGGTTAGAATCGTGGTTTGATGCTCTACAAGTTTCATGTTTTGAGTTTTGGTAAAAGATCACAAATGCAGGAGATACGAGTTTGTATACAGAAGGCGCGTGTTTTGTTCGAACGAAGGTTGAAGATGAAGTAGCTGGACTGGGCCTGGCTATTTTTCACTTTTGACACACCCTCTTTTCTTTTTGCACCCCCTGGCCCATTTTCTTGTATTTTGACATTTTTGCATTTTTATTTTCTTTTCTGACTTTGTTTATTTATTTCAAAATATAAAAAATACTCCAAAAATATTTTCATAATTTTTTTACATTTATTTGGTATTTTATTTTAATTTTTTCTAACATTAAAACACTTTTAATACTTTTTATTATTTGTTCAAATTTAAAAATAATGTAAATAATACTTTTATTTTTTATTTCTTATTTTTATTCACACTGGAAATATTTTCTTAAATATATTTTATTTTTGTAAATATTTTATTTTTATTTAATACACACTTAATATATATATATATATATATATATATATATATATATATATATATATATATATATATATATATATATATATATATATATATATATATATATATATATATATATATATATATATATATATATATATATATATATATATATATATATATATATATATATATATATATATATATATATATATATATATATATATATATATATATATATATATATATATATATATATATATATATATATATATATATATATATATATATATATATATATATATATATATATATATATATATATATATATATATATATATATATATATATATATATATATATATATATATATATATATATATATATATATATATATATATATATATATATATATATATACTTTTATTTTATTAAATAATTAGAATAAAAATATAAAAATATTATCTTTTTATTTTTTATACTAAAAAATACCTTTTCTTCAATATATTTCATTTTTGTACATATTAATATATTTTTGTATATAAATAATATATAATATTATTTTCTTAAAGAAAATTAGGGTTTACCCCTTTTATAAATAAATTAATCATTTTATTTTTTTCTTTATACTCTTTTACATTAAAAATACTTTACATACATAAATAAATAAAAACTTTTTTTTGCATAATACATTTTATTTAATATTTATTTATTGTGTTTATTTAAATATTGTACATTTAAATATTGATGCATTGTAAATTCAATTTGGTTGTAATAACTTAGGGTTTAAATTTCTTGCAAAATAATCCCCTATTCAAAATTGTACCCCCCTCCCTATATCAAAGTTGTAATAGCTTAGATTTATTTTTACGCACTTAACGCTTTCAAATATGCCATGATTAGAGAATTAGGGTTTGTATGCAAAATCAAAACCAACAAATAGTTTGACCTAATCAAAGACAAAAATGCATGAAAAAACAAACACAATGCACACTTGCACCCCTATGGTTACAATCCACTTGTTGCCTTCAAAAATGGGCCATGGTATGCATGTTAAGTACTTTGGAAAAACAAAAACAAAACAAAAGATCATAGTCCCTCGATGACTCTATCTTGGTTGCCTAAACAAAAATGATCAAGTCCCTCAAGAAAATTGACAAAGATACTTGACACAATTGCTATCATGGTCTATACGACGACCCGCGCCTGTCCCGTTTAACATCCTAACACAAGGTTGTTCACCAAATACAATGGTGAAACAACACTGTTAAAAGGGTTAAAAACATAAGAAAGATCTTTGAGTAAAATAGGGTAGATAGCTCTTAGTTACTTGATCAAAAGCTTGCAAAATATCCTTGCTATTTTCAAACACACTTCACAACACAATTTCAAAATCCAACTTTCAAACATTGAAAACTTTTCAAAAGACAAAAACACCTTTGTATACATTCAAACAAGAATCATTACAAAGGTTGCCACAACGATGGTCTCTTTTCAAAACACCTTTCAAAACCACACACAAAGCACCATTTCAAACAATTGAAGAGCACCATTTCAAACAATTGAAAAGCAAATCAAGTGATCTAAACAAGTAACTAAGAGCCCATGGATAACCATGGATGAAAAGGGTGCTAATACTTTTCCTTTTCATAATCTACTCCTCGAACCCAAGAAAACATCTCAAAGGTCTTTCCTGTGCTTTTTGACCTTTCCTTAGGATAAAATAAAAAGTCGGTGGCGACTCTTGCTAAACCGAAACATTTGCGAAGACAAACGCAAAATCTCAAGTCAGTTCTCCCACCGTATCACAGAACTGGCGACTCTGCTGGGGAAATATCTAAAAATGGAGTAACCTTAGGGCTTAGATCACCCTTTGCGTGATTATCTTGATTGCTTTGATTGCTTTACATTCGGTTCTCTTGTTTGGGCTTGAAATCCTCTACCCGGATTTGGGAAATATTCATAGGTAAATAGCAATACGTTATGGAAACTGTGCGGGGTATATCGACATGGTTGAAGCAATAGCTATATTAGTGCGGCATATTTGTGAGTACCGGTAGCCTTTGAGTCAATCAAATAGAATACGGGGCCGCTGAGTGATGTCACGAAGCATTAATGATCTCTTAGAACCTTACTTGACTATCTTGGCCTTTTTATTTGGGGTAGTGAGATGACCGACTTTGGTGCAGTCCAAAGTTGGTAGATACTCGATACTACACTCATTGAGGGTTGTTTTCTTAGAATATTTTGGTCGCCAGTTAAGTGGCTAAACCAAAACAATGAACATAGAAAATGATCCAGTGATATTGAGCTCCTTAGAACCCGATTACTATTTATAGGACAGGTTGAGCCAACTAACTTCAAGAGGGTACTTACCTATGAAACCTCATGCAAGACTGAAACTAGGATCTTGTGTGACTTGTTTGTACATGTGCTTGTGCATACATCATGAACAACATAAAGCATCATATGCATCCACTAACCATTTCAAGGGTTTGGATCTTCATCTTTGTTCTTTTTTTGTAGGTCATGGAATCTCTTCGCAGGAAAACAATACAAGTAAACCTTGTGAGAATCCCTCCTCAACTCAAGGAGCTTACTTCCAAGATTCCAGAGAATTCTCCTTTCAGTGAAAGATATGGTAGACTTCTCAGCTTTGTCAACTCCGACATTGAAGAAGACATGGTGAAAGTTCTCTTCCAGTTCTTTGACCCCCTACACCACTGTTTCACATTCCCTGATTACCAAGTAGTACCTACTTTGGAGGAATTTTCTCAACTCTTGAGGATTCCTATTCTTAATCAACTACCCTACAACGGTACGAAAAAAGAACTAAAGCCTGAAGATGTTGCTCAAGCATTACACTTGCAACCATCTGATATCAAAGGACATTGGGAGACCAGAAGTGGCGTCAAGGGTTTCTTGGCAAAGTTTCTGTTTGAGAAGGCACAAGACTGCTGGAATTCTCTAGATCTACAAGCTTTTGAGGAGATTGTAGCACTACTCATCTATGGGTTGGTCTTGTTCCCAAACCCTGATCAACTTATAGATGTAAATGCTGTCAAGATTTTCATATCTTAGAATCTTGTGCCTACATTGCTTGGAGACATCCTACACTCATTTTACAAACGAACAATGAGGAAAAGAGGTGTTCTCATGTGCTGTACTCCTCTCCTAGCAAGGTGGTTTATTTCTCACCTTCCACAATCAGTTTTGAAGAATGAGCGGGGTTTAAGGTGGTCACAATGATTGATGACCCTCACACATTCTGATGTACATTGGTGTTCTCGGTCTAGAGAAAATGTCATCATCATAGATCATTGTGGGGAATTCCCTAATGTCCCACTACTTGGAATTAGAGGAGGAATTACCTACAACCCCTGTCTAGATTTGAGACAACTTGGATATGCTCGGAGGGATGGCCCTCATGACATGCTAATCCATGACTTGGTTTTTAACTTCGACAACGATGCTCAAGGACTTCGACAAAGGTTTATTCGAGCTTGGAGGATGCCCAACAAAGTGGATAGTAAGGCACTGGGGCACAAGAATTCCACCCCCCTTGAGCCTTACCTCAAGTGGGTATGAACCCGCGCCCAGAGTCTTATGATGCCATACCCTCACATTCTCCCCGTGATCAAAGAGCCTGTTATGGAAGGGGAGGTTCCATACACCCTCCTACATCCTGACATGCCAACATCATTGGAAGAATTGAAAAAGTGTTGGATCCAACTCAAAGAAGAACGAAATACTTTTGAAGCTAGCTTCTATGCCAGTGAGAAGAAGGTTTTGAAGCTTACCCGCCAACTTCATGAATAGGAGACTCTCAACACTTACATCACACCAAAAAGGATGCGCAATGTCTTTTTACATTAAGAGCTTTGTAATATTTTTCCCATGGGGCATTTATGTACTAACAAATTTCTTCTTAATATGACGTGTGTTCTTTTTGTTTGCAACAAATTTGAATTTCTGAATCCTTGAATGCATTACATGAATAACATATCATTCATCATATGCATAAATAGGTCTTCACCCCAGGTTTCCTTATCTTTCTGCTGTTTATTTCAGCAAGATGGATTTGGAGCAGACGGTTAAGGATCTCCAAGCACAAAATTCACAATTCCAGCAACTCCTCGTGACCTTAGCAAAGGGTCAAGAGGACCTTAAAGCATTGTTGGAGAAAGAGAAAAAGAAGAAAAGGACAGGTGTGGTTACTATAGGAATAAGGTTTGGAAGCCAGGCTAGAAAAGTTCTCGAGTTCCCCTCAACGTCTGATGAAGGGGCTGGTAAAGGAAAAGGAGCTGCAATGCCTTCCGAATCTGAAGTTGAAGAAGAAGAAGAGGAAGAGGACGAAGATTACTCTGAGCAGCAATATCCCCCGATGGATAATAAGTATAAAAACCTTGAGGATGGGTTGGCAGCCATAGAGTTGCAAAGGGTACCTGGTTTAGATTTCGAAGAACTAGGGTTAGTCGCTGGAGTCCTAATTCCTCCCAAGTTCAAAGTACCTACATTTGCTAAGTATGACGGTTTGTCCTGTCCAAAGATGCATCTAAGGTCCTACGTCAGAAAGATCCAACCTCACTCCTCTGATAAGGATCTTTGGGTACACTTTTTTCAAGACAGTTTGTCAGGCACACAATTGGACTCGTTCTATCAACTTGAAAGATCTGAGGTTCATAACTGGGAAGACTTAGCTACTGCGTTCTACCGACAATACCAATACAATCATGATTTAACACCTTCTCGTACTCAGCTATAGAGTATGGGTATGGCTTCTAATGAGGGATTTAAAGAGTATGCCCAGAAGTGGCGTGATCTGGCTGGAAGGGTGCAGCCACCATTGTCGGATAGAGAGCTAGTTGACATGTTTTTAGGGACCCTATCTGGCCCATTCTTCAATCATTTAATCGGGAGTTCATCTGCAGGATTCACCGAATTAATTCTGACCGGTGAAAGGGTCGAGGCTGGCATTAAAAGTGGTAAAATTCAGAAGGATGCTTCTGCTTCCACCGCTGTTAAGAAAACCTTCCCAGCCAAAAAAGAAGCTTCCGCTGTGTATTCTCAGAGAAATCAAGGAAGGGCAGAGCGTCGACCAACGGTGGGGGCTGTGATGATTCAAAACTCTTCGACTGATCAACCTCAAAGTAGTCAACCTAGGGCTAACCATCAAAGGGTAGAAAGGCCACAACGACAATTCACCCGAATCAACATGACACCGACTCAAGTCCTCCCTCATTTGTTAAAGCTGAATCTCACCAATTTGAAAGAAGCGCCGAAAAACCCCAATACCTCTTCTCCTTATTACCACTCCAATGAAAAATGTGCGTACCACTCTGACAGTGTAGGGCATGATACCAATAACTGTTGGGCTCTTAAAAACAAGATCCAAGACCTGATAGACGCCAAGGAGGTAGAGTTTGATGCTCCTGAAAAACCCAACGTGATATCCGCTCCAATGCCCAAGCACGGTCATAATGTTCATGCCGTTATGGAAGACCTTCATGTTACCAATGTTGCTGACCTTTTGACTCCCTTACCAGTGATTAAAGTGAATTTGATGAAAGCCGGGATATTCCCAGGCTGTGGAAAAGACTGTTACTTTTGTTTAAACATATGAGCTGACTGCCCAATGTTGAAATCAGGCATCCAACGCCTGATGGATACCCAAGAGATACTCTTTCAAAAGACTCCTGTTGATACCACCACTCCTGTTACTCCTGCTGCTTTTTTTACTTCAACCAATGACATTGCAATAATAACCATCTCCGACAATCTTCCTAAGACCTGCAAAAGGCCTGTCAAGATTATGCCTGATCCTATGTTTGTGCCGTTAAAAATCACCATGCCGGGGCCTGTCCCGTATAAATCTGACAAGACGATACCATGGAACTATGGAGGAGAAATCTTCTATCATGGTATCAAGCAGATTGAATCAGTCCAAGAGAATTCTGATGATAAAACCCCTGATATAGGGAACATTGCAGGAACAAGCAAGATAACTCGCAGCGGGAGGATCTTCTCTCCGGAGATTGCTCCTCCACGATCAGTCTTCAGACCCTCGAAAGCTTCTGTGCCTGTTAAGCCATCTATGCAAAGCCCGATAATTGAAGAATTGTATACTCCTGAAGTTAGACCCTCTGTTGATACTACTGATAAAGGTAAGGGGATACTAGAAGCGCATGTCAGGATGAAGGCCCAGACTATGGTAATCCCCGAAACCACCCAGAAAGAAATGGAAGAAATCTTAAAGATAATCAAAAAGAGAGACTACGATGTCATGGAGCAGCTAGGGAAGACCCCTTCCAAAATCACCATGTTGGCTCTCCTACTCTGCTCTGAGGCTCATGCTAAGGCCTTAATAAAATTTCTAAAGACGACACACGTACCTCAAGAAACTTCGGCTGACCAGTTTCAAGAGTGCGTGGCTAGCCTTACTGTTGATAATGGTCTTGGTTTTTCCGATGCTGATTTGACCTCCAAGGGAAGGAAGCATAACGACGTGCTGCATGTCTCAGTAGAATGCAGGGGAACCACCCTTGCCCATGTCCTAGTTGATACCGGTTCATCTTTAAATGTGCTGCCGAAGAAAGCGTTAGACCGATTGGACTGCAAAGGATTGACCCTCAAACCCAGTAACATCGTTGTTAGAGCCTTCGACGGTTCTAAAAGGATGGTTCATGGAGAAGTGGACATTCCTATCAAAGTGGGTACCGAGACCTTCGACTCTACCTTTTATGTGATGGACATCCGCCCTTCATATTCGTGTTTGTTGGGAAGGACATGGATCCACTATGCTGGGGCAGTTACCTCCTCTTTACACCAAATGCTAAAATATCCTATTCAGGGTAAGATTATAACGGTGCACGGTGAGGAAGAGTACATGATAAGTCACCTCAACTCCTTCCGCTATGTGGAGTTAGATGGCGAATTCATAGAAACGCCTTTCCAACATTTTGAGGAAGTTTCTCCTGAGGTCGCAGTTGCGAAGACAATGACTGATGTGCCTATAGTTTTCAAGCCTGTGTCTAGGATGGCGTCTCTCAAAGATGTGGAGGCAGTAATCAAAAAAGGAAGGAGTACCGTGTGGGGGCAATTGCCTGATTTTCCTCACAAGATGGACAAGTTCGGACTAGGTTTTACTGCTGCTGGCCAGAAAGCTGTGCGTCGCTCCAGGGCTGGAGGACCACCCTTTAAGATCACTCACCATGGAATTAATGCCTTAGAAGATGATGATGAAGAAGACAACTTTGAAGATTGGATCTTTCCAACCGTCAAAGGAGGATTAAGCAACTGGGAAGCGAAGGACTTCGTTCCCATCACTTTCATCAACCAGTAATTTATCTTTGAACAATTGCCTATTTTGGTCTGTAATAATTAAATAATTCGCACACACTCTTTTTGCCTTATGCCTTACCCGGGGCATGTAGGTCCATCTGTAGGGGTTTGATTTGTTCATTATCATATGCCATGTTTAAATGAATCATTGGACGTTTTCATCTATAAACTGTTGTGTTCATTTTCCTTCCTTTTACATTTTGCTTTGTTTAAAGATGGCTATCCCTTACACACACCCACACTCACGAAATACAGGTACCCATCCACTCCGGATTCCATGGGCGACTATTCTGCTTTAGCCTTCGGTGACTCTGAAGATTTGGTCAATCATGCCGAGTACGAAGATGATGAAGACTGTGAAGTGCCTGGAGAGTTAGCCAGACTTCTGCAACAAGAGGAAAGGGCTGTCCTGCCCCATGAAGAGTTGCTAGAGACCATCAACTTGGGAACATAGGAAGACAAGAAAGAGGTAAAAGTAGGTGCCAACCTGGAACCAAGTGTCAAAGAGCGCTTAGTGCAGTTGTTGAACGAATATGTTGAGATCTTTGCCTGGTCCTATGAAGACATGTCGGGACTAGATACAAATATCGTAGTTCACCGTCTCTCTACAAGAGAAGACTGTCCACCGATCAAGCAAAAAGTCCGCCAAATGAGGCCTGACATATCTCAGAAGATCAAAGCTGAGGTAATGAAGCAATTCAACGCTGGCTTTCTGGCTGTTACTTCCTATCCACAATGGGTTGCTAACATTGTGCCCGTGCCTAAAAAGGACGGCAAAGTTAGGATGTGTGTAGACTACAGGGATTTGAACAGGGCTAGCCCTAAAGACGATTTTCCACTGCCACACATCGACATCTTGGTTGACAACACAACTCAACACAAGGTTTTTTCCTTCATGGATGGATTCTCGGGATACAACCAGATCAAAATGGCCCCCGAAGACATGGAGAAGACTACTTTTGTTACGCAGTGGGGTACCTTCTGTTACAAAGTGATGCCATTCAGACTGAAGAATGCCGGGGCAACCTATCAACGCGCCATGGTAGATTTGTTTCATGATATGATACATCATGAGATTGAAGTCTAGGTATACGACATGATAGCCCGTTCACAGACAGAAGAAGAACACCTCGATCACCTGCAAAAGCTGTTTGTCAGGTTGAAGGAGTATAAGCTCAGACTGAATCCTAGCAAGTGCACTTTTAGAGTCAGGTCTGGTAAACTTTTAGGATTTATTGTCAGCAACAAAGGCATTGAGGTTGATCCAGCTAAAGTAAAAGCTATACAAGAAATTCCTGCCCCCCGCACTGAAAAGGAGGTCAGAGGTTTCTTGGGGCGCTTAAACTATATTGCGAGGTTCGTATCTCACCTAACATCTACCTGCGAGCCAATCTTCAAGCTATTGAAGAAAGATCAGGTAGTTGAATGGAACAATGATTGTCAAGTTGCTTTTGATAAGATCAAGGAGTATTTGCTGGAACCTCCTATCTTGATGCCACCCGTCGAAGGAAGGCCGTTAATCATGTATCTGACTGTTTTGGATAATTCAATGGGGTGCGTACTGGGCCAACATGACGAGTCTGGCCGAAGCAAAGAGTTTACCGACTGTGAGACTCGCTACTCACTGCTCGAGAAAACTTGATGCGCTTTGATATGGGCTGCTCGCCAGCTAAGGCAGTATATGTTGACTCATACCACTTTGCTGATTTCCAAAATGGACCCGATCAAGTATATCTTCGAGAAGCCTACTTTATCTGGAAGAATCGCTAGATGGAAAATGATCTTGACTGAGTATGATATCCAGTATACTACCCAAAAAGCTGTAAAGGGGAGTGTACTCGCTGGCTATCTAGCTCATCAAGCCGTCGAAGATTACCAATCTATGAGATTCGACTTCCCTGACGAGGACATCGTGACATTGGACAACATTGAAGGTAACAGACCGTATGACAGACCTGAACAAGGATCCCGATGGACCCTGTACTTTGATGGTGCTTCAAATGCACTTGGCAACGGTATCAGTGTGGTACTCATTTATACGGAAGGTTGCCATACACCCTTCACTTCCCGACTTTGCTTCAGCTGTACCAACAACATGGCTGAATATGAAGCTTGTATATTTGGTCTCAAGGATACTATAGACTTGGGAATCAAATCTTTGGTCGTATTTGGGGACTTGGCTTTGGTTATCAGTCAAGTCAAATGAGAGTGGGATACTAAACATCCTAATCTTATCCCATACAAAGAATATGTCCTGACATTGTTGCCTCATTTCGAGCTGATTACCTTCGAGTATTTTCCGCGAGAAGAAAATCAGCTAGCAGATGCTCTAGCTACAATGTCTTCCATGTTTAAACTCAACTGGGATAATGAGGCTCCCCAAATCACCATCGAGCAAATGGACGAACCTGCGCACTGTCATGAGATTAATACCGAAGAAGTAGTGGAAAAACCCTAGTTTCATGAAATCAAAAGGTGTCTCCAGACTCGACAATACCCTGAAGGAGCTTCCGTCAATGACAAAAAGTTCTTAAGGAGATTTGCTGCCAAGTTCTTCCTGAGCAATGGTATCCTTTATAAGCAAAACCATGATTGTGTTCTACTTCGTTGTGTGGACCGGGTTGAAGCAGAGTTGATCATGACCGAAATACATAGTGGCACCTTTGGCACCCACTTAAGCGGACATACGATGGCTAAGAAGATTCTGAGGGCAGGCTACTACTGGTCTACTATGGAAGCTGATTGTCATCAACATTCCCGTACTTATCACAAATGTCAAGTCTATGCTGACAAGGTACATATTCCTCCTGTTCCTCTCAACGTTCTAACAACTCCTTGGACATTCACGATGTGGGGTATTGACATGATTGGAGAGATCAAGCCTACGACATCCAATGGACATTGCTTCATCTTGGTCGCTATTGATTACTTTACCAAGTGGGTCGAAGCAGCTTCCTATGCCTCTGTTACAAAAAATGTGGTTGCCCGCTTCATTAAGCAGAACCTCATATGCCGGTATGGTATCCCCGACAGGATTATCACGGACAACGGTACAAATTTGAACAACACTATGATCACCATTCTGTGCGAGCAGTTCAAGATTTATCATCATAATTCATCTCCCTATCGGCCAAAGATGAACGGTGCTATTGAAGCCGCGAACAAAAATATCAAGAAGATCATTCAAAAGATGACAGTCACCTACAAAGACTGGCATGAGATGTTACCATTTGCTCTGCATTGATATCGTACCACGACACGTACTTTAATAGGGGAAACCCCCTTTTCTTTTGTATATGGCATGGAAGCTGTTTTACCTATGGAAGTTCAGATTCCTTCCTTAAGGATCATGAAGGATACTGGTTTGAGTGAAGACGATTGGATTCAGACCCGGCTTGACCAACTTAATTTGATCAACGAGAAGCGACTTACTGCTGTTTGTCATGGTCAGACGTATCAGAAACTGATGGTCAAGGCTTTCAACAAGAAAGTCAGACGTCAGGTATATCAAGTCGGAGATCTTGTAATCAAGCGGATCATCTTGCCGCAAAGTGATCCCAGGGGCAAGTGGACTCCTACTTATGAAGGACCATTTGTGATCAAGAACATCTTTTCTGGTGGGGAAATGATTCTGACCACCATGGATGGCGACGACTTTCCACACCCTGCGAATGTAGACATAGTCAAAAGATACTAAGCATAAAACGACCCGACAAGTTGAAAACCCGAAAGGGTGACTTGGGAAAAAATGGGCATCAAGGTGAATCGAAAACCCGAAAGGGCGGTTCAGGCATAAATTAGGGATAAACAAAAAAAATCTGTACACCCGGCAAGTTGAAAACCCGAAAGGGCGACTTGGGCAAAAAAGGGTTTCCCGGTGGACTGAAAATCCGAAAAGGCGGTCCAGGCAAAAATTAGGGAATTAAAGCGTATGACTATGTCTTGTCGGATCACTTTAAGGACAATCTTTTCACCAACAAGTTCTAGGCTTCTGATCAATCCAATCATCGGCGGACGAAGCAACGAATGGACAGAATATTCAGAGTTGTGAAGGCTATAGCAGAATGGGAACCCCATGGAATTGTTACACATAGCCATCTTTTCTTTTGTATAAATTTTTTCTCAATTTTACGACAACATCCTCTTACTAGGATGTCTGTCTCCTTTGTACAAAGATACTTACAAAAGCTAATATAAAAATACTTCAAAGCGCAAAAATTTGCTTGCCTTTCCTTTCTTTTTACACTTATGTTTTATTTGAAAACATCCAATGGTTTGTTAAATAGACATATGCATTTGAATATAATCACTACTTACAAATAAAATGAAATTGAGAAAGGATAATTACTGATAGGTTGAAGGTGTAGGAAGATGTCTTTGTGCTATTCCCGAGGAAACCCCTACAGTACACCATCCAGATCCTCAACAAAGCTAAAACCTTGGAATATGTATCCCCAGCAGAGTTAAATTTCAAGATCCCCAGCGGAGCCAGTGTATTTTAAACTTTATTCCCCAGCGGAGTTAAGTTTCAAAGTTCCCATCAGAATTAAGTCTCCAAACTTTCTTCCCCAGTGGAGCCCGAAAACTTTGAAATACACATACCCAGCGGAGTTCATATCCCCAGCGGAGCTAGAATATTCTA